>CAUZXS010004902.1:130000-180181 GCA_963585895.1 Sepioteuthis lessoniana
GTGAAGAAATGCTGGGAAAGGAGTAGCGTCATCCCCTACAGTAGTAGCTATCGAAAAAGGTGTCTTCGGGTCACCCTCGACTATGGTCTCCAACTTTACTTGTATATATATATATATATATATATAGAGAGAGAGAGAGAGTATTATTCGGTCCAGTAAAACCAGAGTTGGGAGTAATTCCTTCAAGACAAGAAAATCATTCAAGCTGAACATTTAAATTTTACTGGTGGAGAGCTCAATGTAATTAATATTACACAGCAATACTTTCTTTAAAGAAAAACCCAAAGACCGGTTATTTTAGGATTATAAATATATTTCCCTCCTGTTTTGCGTGACTCGAAAATAATATAAGTATTAATATTTCCCTTACAAAAAATTATTATATAAACATAACACAAAAAAGTTAATCATCGAACTTAACAAAAATGAAAATAAATGAAATAAATAAAAAAGTTAAATTACCATAATTCCAACCGACGGTAAAATTAGGAAAATAAGTGAAATAAAGAATTAAATTAAAAAACGGAAGTTTAATAAAACGAGGAGGTAACTCTTCACCTCTCTTCCTCTCCACCCCCATGTCTATTCTGTTTTATTTTATCCAAAAGATCTGAAGAAGTCCTGTTATATTTTTCTACGTGTTTTTGGTTTACATCAGAAACGCAAAACAGGATGGAAATAAATTTATAATCCTAAAATAACCGGTCTTTGTTTTTTTCTTTAATGAATATATATATATATATATATATATATATATATATATATATATATATATATATATATATATAACACTGGTAAATACAAGTTTTGGCGCGAAGAAACAAAACACGTTTTTTTTGCTATTTTATTTATGCTGATTCCGAAAATGACGTTAGTTTTTTATGCTTACCTACCGTTTTCCTGTATTGTTATTGCTCAAAGTCACTTTACGATGTTGGCTGATCGCAAATTTAGTTTCAAAAGGTTGTAGAAGCCCATGAATTTTAAAGTAGGCCGAAAAATTCATGTCAGCTACCTGAAACCAACTATTTTCTTAAGAAAGACGTGTTTTGAGTGGACAAATTTTAAATAGAAACACCAGATATTTCTAATTTATTGCCAAATGCAAATTAACTGAAAAACTCTATCAGTAATACACGTTTGTAAGCCTGGTAAGTAAGTTGACATAACAAAAATATAACCCTCAAATCTGTTTGATATTCATTGATTTATCACATCACTTTTACCTTTCAACCAAGCACATTGAGAGCTTTTATTTTCACAGTTGGAAAGAAACTCAAAGTAATAACATCCCAATTGATTGTATCTATTCCATTCTACATGATAAACATTATGAAAGGTTTTTGTACCATATTCACAATTAACGTTATTTGCGATAGAACATAGGAATCTCGGAATTCGAAAACACGTAAAGACTTCTTCTTCAGGTACGAAACCTTTTTATTAACTTTGAGTTAAAGATTTCGACGTAAGGAGGAGAGACACAATCTTCTATGCTGTCTTATTCATTTGGTCCCCATCTCGAGCGGTCCCCCATAGGGTGCAAGTTCGCCACGCGTCTGCGAGCTCCAAAAATCAATCCTTCTCGTTTGGCGTCAAGTACCCAACTCTGACTTTCTTCACATTCTCACACAAACCTCCGCGCACTTCCGGTGCGTGACGTCACCCGCACCCTGTCACCCCGTTTCGTCTCGGAGTATTGTGACATCTGAGTGACACCTCGATCCCCCCGTGCGCGCCCGCGTGAACACCTGCCTCAATGTTGTAGCCAACTAACCCATGTGCTGAGCTGAAAGGTTCTCAGCCTAACTAAACTCAAAGGCATGAACCGAAATCCCTCGGCTATTATATAACATTTCACTATATTATCGGGAAACTCATTAAGAAGGATGAAGTTGTTCATTCAATGAATAACTTGGAATTACGTTCTTGGACATCATTTGTTGACCTAGTGAAAGTCTTCAAAGGCAATTGCCCGGCTGAAAACAACAAAACTTAAGTGGAAAAACTGTTGAAAATTCTACATAACATTAGCGGTTACTCGAGTTCATTTCTTACATAGCCAACTAAATAAATTTCCTCATAATTGCGGAGATGTGAGAGATGAGAAAGGAGAATAATCCCACCAGGATATCAAAACAATGGCAGAGCCCTAATAGGGACGGTGAGACAAACGAATGATAACTAACTACGCTACACTAACAAAATAGGTTTAAAGATCATTGCCAATCAGGGAAAACAAAATTTGCACCATAGTTCTTATTTCTGTTGTTTTATTTCTGTTGCTTGTTTATCAAATATTAAATACGAGAAGTTTTCAGCATGAATGAAATGCACGCGGAACCACCATTCCCACGTGATTTCGTAACATCAAGGAACGGTTACTGTAAACGCGTAATAACATCAACGTCGGAAGGAAAAGCGTTTTTTTAAATCACACACTGCACAAAGCCACTGTTTTTTTTTGAGGA
This sequence comes from Sepioteuthis lessoniana, assembly GCA_963585895.1. Lineage (NCBI taxonomy): Eukaryota > Metazoa > Mollusca > Cephalopoda > Myopsida > Loliginidae > Sepioteuthis > Sepioteuthis lessoniana. The sequence continues at coordinate 132,472 of CAUZXS010004902.1, forward strand.
TCTTGAACTCATATTACAGTGTTCCATCTTGTCCCATTTCCTGGGCACGCCCTTTCCCGCTTGGTCTTTTGTCCTGATTATTTTAGATCCCGTACCCTATTGGGATAGCTCGGCTTGTTTTTGGTCGACTCTGGTTACCGGAAAACAGTCGACTATCCACATCATTGAGGGGTAATGGAAGGGAAACCAAACAGGGTGTAATTTTGATTTCTCGGGGTTTTTTTTCTCCAATCCCACATCATGCCTTTTCAATTGTATATATACCCTTTCACTTCATCAGGGTTTTTAAGTAGGTCTTCATCGAGCGAATGATGTATTTTGGTGATTGTTATGCGCCTGGCGATGCTAGAGTGAATTTATTGTAAAGAGTGGCTGATGATGATTGTGGCTAGCTAAAGGTCTCTAGAATAATGCAGAATAATACAGTTTTCTTCCCTTCCCCTCCCCTCAAAATATTTTTGGCTGTGTGCCAACTTAAAACGTGTATGTTTTGCAAAATAAAATCACAAACTGCACACTAAAAATGAAGATGAACGTCCATTGCTCTTAATTGATCTAGCGTATATATATATATATATATATATCTATATATATAATTCTTTGAAATACCCTGTCCGGTGGCAAAAGCTACTTGTTAGCGCCAGGAGTGGCGGTACTGCTTTCAGCTACAAGAAACTGTGTTATCACCCCTGTTGGCACCTGATGATGGCAAGGTATTACTCGTGCTTTCACACATTGTATGATGAAAATTTTATGAAAATACTTGTTGGTCTTCGTATATTCAATCATGCTATTTTTAAAGACTTAGGGTTTGATTCTTATTTCTCACTTAGCAGACCAATATGTGTTGGTTGAAATACGAATAGAGAGGTTTCTACGATTTTACTTTGAAAAATATTGCCATTGGTCACTACCATATATCCTGAAAACAAATGAACAAATTCTTTGTTTTCAATAATGAGGCATTTCTGTATGGCAAAAACGGTACTAAAAAGAAAGTATGGTCATTTCAAGATTCTGTTCCCTCAAATAAGAAAAAAAATCTTCAATGCCTCGACACCATTTCATTTTTTTTTTTTTTTTTTTTTGCTGACAAGGGAATTAAATTAAATCCAACTATTTCAAATAAAGTATTCTTTAAATTTTTGCTCCAACTTCATATAACTTTTTTCTCTATCTAATTATTATCTATTATAATTTAGAACCAAACATTATAACATTAATCTATTTAACCAAAATACAGCTGCAAAATATATAGTATTATCTCAACTGCTATTAAGTGCACTTTCTTTTGGACTATTAAATATTCATAGAGTCTGTATACGGAAGTGTTTAGTTATCTATATTAGTTAAAACAATCCATTTTGATGGTATATGTTGCTTATTTGTTGGTTTTCAAAGCATGTCAACCGTAGTAAGTTTTCTTTAATGCTATACCCTTATATATATATAATTTGAAACTGTATAATTTGCAGGTAACCTTTTCAACAAGCCAGAGGTCATTTATTTGTACACAGTTAAATGGTTTCTAGAATTGCTATCTAAGGCTGATAATTCTATTTAGTATTAAGTATTTGTTTGCAGACAGCTAAATGTTTTCAATAATTAATACTTAGGAGACTGTTGGAGAAAGACAAACTCATTGTCGGCATTTATTAATAGACGTGTTCGTATTGGCCGACCAGCAAGGACTGACTTACATCAGTTCTGTATAGAAGCAGAATGTAACTTAAAAGACCTGCCATAAGTGACGGATGATGGTAGGGATGAATGGTAAATCACCTTCAGAGAACTCCGTGCACTCCAAGCGATGATGATTATATATATATATATATATATATATATATATTGTCATCCACAGAGAGACTATTTCGTAGTATCACAACTCTTCATTGTGGGTATGCTCATAGAACGCTTCAAGTAGGGATCGAAACCCGCCAAAATTTACGTTAGACTTAATATCATACTACTCAGCCATTGGTCAACATATGTCAGCATGGGAATTATACGATATTTTGAAGTAACTTTCGTTTATTTACATTTAGGACCGGTCCATTGGCCTAGCCGGAAGAGTGTTCGCCAATGGTCCGGGAAACTGGGGGTCAATCTCAGGTCGAGTCATACGGAAGACTAAAAAAAAATTGTACTTGATGGATTCTTGCTTAACACTCATCATTATAAGGTACGGATTAAGGGTGAAGTGGAACATACCAGAGAAAGGAGTACCACCTTCCCCGACACATCGGTAGAGTGACTAATGAAAAGTGACTAATGAACTACAGTCGCCAACTTTACTTACATTTTGGCTTACAGGATACCAGAGTTCTAACCAAACGCGCAGGAGTGTCAGGATGCAACACAAAGACAATTTCTAAGCGTATTTTAACAGATTTAAAATCACAGTTTTCTTTTTTGTAGAGTGGTTACCAAACCAAAGCAAAAGAAATCTGTATGACCGACTATTTACTCATAGCTGTAATAATAATTGGATTCTTAATTCTCCCTAGTGTATTAGTCCTATGTTGAATGCAATCAAACTCGTCCATGATTAAAACTTGTGCCGCTCTGCCCATATCCTCCTACGATAACTATTACACCACGGGAACTTCCAATATATATATATATATATTTAGAGAGAGAGAGAGAGAAAGAGAGAGAGAGAGAGAGAGAGAGAGAGAGAGAGAGAGAGAGAGGAGAGCATAGATAGAACTAGAAATCCTGGTTTAGAATGAGACACACGCACAAACTCATATTCATACTTCCACGTATACATTTTTACATCAGTGAGCATTTCTTTTGGTTTATTTATTCTAATGGCATAGAGAATATCTTAGGTGGTTTAAAGTCAAAATCTTCTTGGCAAAAGAATGGTAGGGAAACAAATTGAGCCACAACTATCATTCTAAAAAATATTAGTCTATGCAATGAAAATTATATATATATATATATATATATATATATATATACTTATTTGGGTGTATATGTATTTGTATGTGAGTATACGTTTGTGTGTGAATATGAAATAGTTGAATCACGTAAATCGTAGAATGAAACACGTTCGTTTATCAATATTTAACATCATTTATTGTTCGGCTGTAGAAGAAATGTTGGCTCGAAATTGCTTTGCTATTTGCCTTTTACCAAATGTCAAACCGTTTCTTTTTCGCACTGGCTTCATGCCACTGACAACTGTTTGTCGGAACCAACCCTCGGTTGCTAAATTCCCCGAGCACAATCAACTCACAGATTCCATTCAATCACAAAACAGGCTGAAAATCTCATAATCTTTTACTCCTACAGCTGCAACGCAAAGATGGAGGTATAGTTTAGTTTGAATATTATATGCACTTGTTCCCTGATGGTTTGATTTGTTTAGGAAGAGCACATGACAGAGATGCATCTATTGCTTTGAATTGTATTACTTTGAAGTTTATTACTTTGAAAGTAAGTATATGAGAAGTAACTCTATCTATCTATCTATCTATCTATCTATCTATCTATCTCAGGCTTTCTCATCCTCTATCTCTGACGAACATTATCTCTCTCTTTTTCCCTCTCTCTATTAATCCGTGCGCGTGCACACACACACACACACACACACACACACACACACACACACACACACACACACACACACACACACACACACTATCAGGCAAACACTTACACAGACAGACAGACGGACAGACATACTTATATATATATATATATATATATATATATATATATTGTTGACATATTTTAACGTCCAATACGTTAAAAAATGACGTATTGTACATTTATACTTATCTATGGGGCCATGCCAGTGAGTGGGGGGACCGACGTGCAACTAAAAACGTAGAGAGGAAGGCACCGAAACGGTGCACATTCTCTCCTGATGACCCCAAAACAAGCATGGTGTCAAACTGCTCGGTAGAAATGAAAATGTCTATCCGCTCACTTTTTGGTGAGTTTCTGTTGCTTGGTAAGTTCCTTATCTATCTATCTATCTACCAATATATATATATATATATATATATATATATATATATATATATATATATATATATATATGTGTGTGTGTGTGTGTGTGTGTGTGTGTGGCTTAATGATCGATATTAACACTTAAATTATATCCATTTTAAAATTCAAAATGAAATGAAGACCATTTTATCGCTGAGCAAATACTATTATAAAATATCGAAGGTTTAGAACTCTAAAACTAATCTAAAGAAGTTAATGTCAGTGGAAAATAAACATGAATCCAGTTGAGATACGTTTTGTAAGATTCTTTTGAGGGGAGGGGGCTAAAGAACACACAAGTTTGCACTGCTTACTGCACCAACTTCATGGGACACTGATTTATGGGACACAAAATATAAGATTTCACTATTTCATTCAAAATAAAAACATAATTTCATAAGTGCTCCTACCAAAGAAATACATTTAGAATAAGTGCACTGGAATTCAATATTTTGTAGAAAATTAACCTTTCCTTTAACTGTCTGGGTAAATGTATTAGATAATTTGGAAAATAAGAACCGACGTTAGAATCAATTTTTAATCCTAAAATAAATAATTTAAACAGTGTTTTAATCAGCGAAAATATGATCATTGATAAAGTAAGCGTTTCTACTGTTTCTAAAGGTTATATAAATACGAGCACGATAACACTCTATTGGTTTTCAAGCCAATAAATCTTTTTATTCAGTCTCTACTTCTCCTTTTGAATGGAATATATTGGGATGTAAAAAAAAAGGATAGATATAGGAAAAAATATTTTTCGGTGGGAGAAAGATCAGAAGAATATTATGGATATCGTAAATTTTAATATCTCAAGTCAGTGAGATTCTGCAATGTCATCAAGGCAGCATGTGGCCGAGCATAACCCCGAAACAAAATTGAACCTCATCAATTAACTAGTACCGGTCGCTTCTTTCTTAACTGTACTTGTATTTCATCCAGTTGCAGGTATTAAATTTCTCCCATAATGATTGGGTTAGATTTCTGGAAGCTTTAATGACCAACGCCAATGACAGACCAGCAGACAATCACCATTATATTCTGACACTTTGACGAGGATTTTGTTTGACAAGTGTTTTTAGATGTTGATATTGTACACATGGAAGAAGAACAACAAAAACTAAATCTGCCTCTTTTCTTGTTTTTTTTTTTTTTTTGATTCCCCGAAAAGTACGAAATAGTCGAGCAAGAAAGAGGCGAGATAAGAATCTTCCATAAAAAAGATTCTTTGTTCTACTTCCGGGAGACTGGTACAGGGCCAATTCTAAACATTTATTCATCTCTGCTTCGTTTTCCGTTCTATTTTCAAGAGCCCTGTAAAGTAAAAATTTAAAAAAGTGACCGCTGTCGTGGGTAACCTGAAGGCTCCCTTTTCAATAGCTACTACACGAAGGTTTAGGTAAGAGCACCACACCATTCTCAGGATTGTTCAACATTATCTGTGATCCGTACCTAATAATCCTGAGTGTTAAGCAAGACAGCATCTAATACCATTTTTTGAGTCTTTGTTATGACTCAACCTGGGATTGGATATCATTCTCCCGAACCATTGGCGAACAATCTTCTTATTTAGCCGGGGCTAAATCAAAACATTTAATTATCTCAGGTTCTATATGTTTTTAGACTTCATGGTCCTTCGCCAAGCATCACTTCTTCATTTTGGGATCATACCCGCTGTCGACTTTAGCGAATCTGCTTCTTCGCGTTTCTCTACTTTCACGAGTAATTTTTTTTACGTCCCTCAACTTTCCTATATCTCTTCCTTCACGCTTTTTTGCTTCGTGTGTCTAGCATCATCTCAAGGCATTTAATCATCTTAGCTTACTCATTCTACAGAATCTCGTACAACTCTGGCCTTTCCCAACATCTAAACCGTTAGCCACTTGACACAAAGTCTGTGCCAAAGTCTTGTGACTCTTCTGTTGGTTCCTTATTTCTCCTTTGTTCTCCCTGGGTTAAATGTCTTCTGTGGTTATATGATTTTTCCGGACGTCCACTCAATCTTCGTGGTCAAACACCCTTCCGATATGCCTCTCACGCGATTACCGTAGCATTTCATCATGTTTTGTTTACCTTAGGAAACAGACGAACATTACGTTTTACTACCCACGTAACTTACACAGCCTGTCAAAGGCATCTTCCTGTCACTATCCAACAATAGTTCTTTATACAGATGGAGATCTTCAACCCTTTTGATTTTCAACATTTTTGTCTCCATCTGATATCATGGCTTTACTGTAATCAAAATAAAATCCTTCATCGGGGCTCCGTCGATATGGGTTGCTGTTTGAGATATGAAATTATTACCAAGCTGGAAATCACGCATAAAAGCAAATGCACCACTTCTTTTATCTTGTTCTTGATTAGAGACATAAAACCTTCAAAATAAAATGCTTAAAGAGAATTAAGAAAGAAAACACTTTTGGCCTAGTGGGTTAGAGTGTTCGCTAATGGTTCGAGAGACCTGGGTTCAATCCCTGGTCACGTCATACCAAAGACTTTAAAAATGGGACTTGATACTTTCTTGCTTAACACTCAGCAATATAAGGTGCGTATCGAGGGTAAAGTGGAGCAATCCAGGCAAAAGAGTGGCGCCCTCCCCTACACTTCCGAGTAGTAGCTATTGAAAAGGGAGCCTTTTGGTTATCCTCGACTACGGTCGCCAATTTACTTGAAAATAAATTTAGAACACAATTTCAACAGTATAAACAAAAATCGGACAGTATTTTTCGGACTTAGTAGTAACAGTACCGATATTTCTTGAACACAGACCAAATATAGCAATCTGAATCAAACAACATTTCAGACAGACTTATTAAATTAATCTTGAAATAATTTTTGAAAAAATGTTTTTTTTAAGGGCATTGCCACTTGATTAGAGTAATTTGTTATTTATACAAGAGTAGGTTGTGTAAGAATGTCGGATTTATCCACACACACACAAACACATACGCACATAAATCATAAGGACAGACAGAAAAACAGGCACAAACACACACACACACACACACACACACACACACACACATATATATATATATATATATATATATATATATATATATATATATACATTACACCCAGAATGAACGGTCTTGATGAAGATTATTTCCTCGTCTACGCAATATGCAAATGATATAGAGAGAAGAAAAGTGATTAATAAGAATATGCCAGTCATCGTTTTATTGTTTGCTTCTTCTCAACAAGTTTTGACCTTAATTCATCCTCGGGTGGAAAATGTTTGCTTTTTTGTGTGTAGAAAAGCAAGGCTATTTTTATAAAAAAAAAAAAAAAAAAAGAGTTTAAATGTGATGATATTGTGAGAGGAAAATGACGTAAAATTTAGCAGAAGTTTTGCGAGTCTCATATTTGAAATAAATACATTATAAATGTTCTTTGAACTTATTACTGTGTGGATGTCCACGTGTTTAGGTTTCTTAGCATGACAAAGCCTAATTATTTGTTTTCTTTTCAACCTTTATGATATCAAGGTGAACATTAAAAAAAAGATAAAAATATTTTTAAAAAATAATTTGTTATTAAGTCTGTTTTTCTTAATTATTTTGTTGTCGTACTCTACCGTTTAATTACCCAGAATCTATCACATACTCTCTTCACTGCCACCGATGTTTATATTCATACATATTATATTTATACACTTTTTCTCTATTAACCTTAAAGATTGACTGTGCATTATATTTGGTAGTAAAATACACCGTCTGCATTTCTGCAAAGGGGTAAGACACCTCCAACGAGTATATTGAATATAACACTAGCGATCTGATAGTGAGGCTCCGGTAATAATGGAGCTTACGATAATGCAGAATTCCCCTTCATTGCCATCGCTCCCAGTTACACTCTGCCCTGGAGTGGTAGCACCAGATGTCGTCCTATCTATGGGTCAAATAGAAGTTTGATATTTAAACAGTGTGCAAACGAATGTCATGCCAAAGTGGATATTTGGAAATAGAACTGTTTGATCATTTATCGGTTCGTAAACAAATGACTGATGTTTAACTGGATTTTTAGTGATACATAGAAATATTTGGAACGATCCAGCTTTGGTGATTTCTGCTAAATATAATTGTTTGAAATAGAACTGTTTGATCCTTTAACTGTGAGCCAACAATAGATTTATATTTAAATTAATTGTTAGTTATACCTAGCAATATTTGAAACCGTTTAACTGTGTGCAAAAGAATGATTTTAGACCCGTAAAAGTTATCTAAAAATGTATTTAGAAATTGTAAATTAAGTATATTTGAATTCTTGGGTTGGCTGAAGTCGGCAGTGTTGGTTGCAGTTTGAATGGATCATTAGTGGTACGGACGTAACGGTACCTACTAGCGAATAACAGGCTGATCTGTACAGCAGTTGTTTGCCACTTATATTTCCTCTATAAGTGTGTTTTATGGTTATATTTGCGTAGCACGTGTGTGAGTTCCTGTGTGTGTAAATATACATATCTATGAGACTTTGATGTCACTTCACAATAACATCCCCGAATAATATTCATCCAGCCACCACACATGTATAAACAGTATTCGGCATAAAATTATCTACAACAGTTGATATGCCATAAAACCAAACCAAACCAAACCAAACCTTAGAAATATAGCCAAATATATTTTTCTTACATTGAAAATCTCATAGACAACGCAAAATATTCGAAATATTTAGGGACACCCAGGTTATAGAAGCACATCAGCAGGATATCGACAAGGAGTTCTGACTGGCTGAAGGAAACTCAAATGAGCACACCATAAGGCAGTGGAGGCGAGATTGGAAATGGGAGAAGAGTAATGTGGCTTCGGATGGGACACAGACAGGCAGCGGTGAAGACAGGCACTGTGAGGAAGTGCATGTTAGAACTACACTAGAAAACGGAGAACCTCATTACAGGTTTAGCTAAGGCAGTCAACTCAGTTTTCATACTCATTTTCCCTCTTCAATGTGTAGTAGCGAATGAACTTTTATATTATCGAACGAAGACCGGATTTTATGTGTTCGTCACTTTTTCTCACAGAAAGGTTACAACAGGGTCGGACTGACTACGCACTAAAATCCGTTCCCCACGTGGTGCCTATGAGTTGTATTAGTAGTAATACAAACGTCTATTGAGACCGTACCAGCCCAAACGTGTATTTGAACACAGTAGCGGTGCAAAGGTCTATTTGTACCGAGTAATGTTGCAAACATTTATTTGGTGTGTAACGGTACAATATCATTCAAACAAATTATCTGTACATATTTCTCATCGGTAGAGAAATTTCAATTCACTTGAATAGATTTAGTGTCCACAAAGAAAAGATAACTGGACTATGCATTGATTGATTGGTTGATTTTAATGGCATTTCAGTTCTTCAAGAGTTGTTTCATGTCTTGGGGTTATAAAATTACGATCATTGCTGGTTCCTATTTATATATATTGTGTAATAATCACTTAAGATATTTTATTTTGGATATTGTCGTATTGAATACAATTATTTTCAAACAGATCTATTGGACCAATAGATAAAATACTCACATATACTACAACTCCGGTTCCGAGAATAAAAGGATATTTCTCTTCCCCGAGATCTTCAGAAATAAATTTTGAAAAATAGAATTTGAAAATAGATGGTTTATTGTAATAATTATAATATTTATTAGACTTGAATATACGATATAGCATGAACGTAATTAAGATAAGTTTGATCGGAAGATTTATCTGCGTTACGTTAGATATGTGAATCACACCAGAAGTTGATGATGAAGGAGGTGGTCGTAAAAGTATTTTGTAAGTTAAACAAATGCTTTATTTATTATTACATTGAGGATATTGTTTTAAATTTACGTAATAAATATAATGACAGCATCGTTTGCTACATATTTTTGTCAACAGGGTTTAAAATACAGTGATTTTGTCTCCTACTGAGCTGTATGAAACTAAACTGTATCCGATGGTGACGCTCCAGAGAAGTTTCGAGTACACTTTAATTGCTTTAATTCCTAGATATTCTCCTGTCCGGATTCGTAGTAATTGAAAGGGTCTGAATATAATTTTAATGATTATCCATATTCCATTGAACCGTGCGCCAAAAAATGATAAAAAGATGAAAAAGACAAGTTCTCAAACATGTAAATGTGGAAGCATAATGAAATCAAATCCCAAAAACTTTAATATATCCTACTCGGCTATGTCTGTGGAATACACTGACTACATCTCTGCTGATCGTTAAGACAACATCACCAATAATTATCTTCGATATGACATTAAACCATCTGATAGCGAGGCCTCAGCCTTGGAGATGGGGGAAATATGGAGTACCCTTCATTGCCCTTGCTTCCAGATTCATTCTGGCCCAGAATGGTAGAACCTGAGAGGGTCCTATCTCTTGGTCCAATTGAACAAACGGTGAATTTTGACATATATAGAAATACTTGTAACCCTTAAACTGTGTGCTAAAATAACTCAAGTTTATTTCAGAATGTTATCAATAAACTGTGTTCAAAAGCAGGATTTTTTATTCAATAACCGACAATGGTGGATATGCCTTAAAACTCAACCTAGTGAAACCTAAATTCTCGGAATAAAACAACTCTTGGCGGGTTGACATACCATTAAAATCATTCAGTAATCTTATTTCGAATTGTAATAGTCCCTGTGTTAACCTAGGGATCCCTTTCTGATTATTTCGATTCTAACTAGGTTCCTCGTATTTCCCATTTTGTTTAAAACCATGTCGATAATGGTGATTTTATTTCCTCTTTGTATAATCTCATATCATTTTTCATTAGTTATTTAATGCCAAAGCCATTCTTGTAGAAAAAAAAAAGCATGGATATTATTTAACCCATGTCTGGAGGATTTAAAAAGGTTCGTATCTTTCCCCTGCATATCAATCAGAAAATGAAGGTAATTGTACGGCATTTTACTTACATTGCAGTCACAGTCGATCACTTTTGCATTTTTTACCATAGGAACGCCCTGAAACCCTCGGTAAAACTACTAAGTAATAATTACAAAAATGATATCATTTATTTACGTATATAAATATCATGAAGGCTTCATCTCATAGATATCAAATAAGTTTTGTTTCTTGAAGAAATGTAGGGAATATATCTGGAATTGTTTTATTCCTTTTGTGGGTTTCCCTTAGTTTGACATGAGGTTATAATATTAGAGCACAAAATAAACTAGATGAGCTTTCTACAATTGAGTTATCTTTGTTCCCTACGAATTTCATGTTCTGTAAATTCTTGTTTTTACTTTCCGTTTTTTATTTTCTGAATAGTTTTTATGTGTGACTAATTTCTTTTCATTTGTGCAATCTGCACACGCAGAAAAATACTTTATTGTCTTTTCGTGAATTTAATGATGAAAAATCACGCAGAAAATAATACCCTGGGGATTACGCAGAGATATCACGTCCATAGCAAAAATTTGCTAACCATATTTTCTTTCACAGCCGTAGATAATGTAAACGAACTCAAAAATAATGAAATTACAAAATATATAAACAAATAAATAAATAAAATACTTTATGAAGACTTACAAAGGAATCGTATTTGCAAAAAGTGTCACATAGCCAGTGTAATGTTTTCTAGATACACGGGTGACACAGACGGTTTCTTTGCATTTTCACACATACCTGGTTTCTTTCTTAATTTATTTCCCATGACGATCACGCTTCTGAACACAGATATCTCCCCTTTTCTTCTCAGGACGCTCAACGAAAAAACATATGCGTCCTTTGGGCATTTGCACAATGCCTTCTTGTATGCTCAATGAGAAAAAGAGAAATAAATAAAGAAAATGCACGTCATTCTAAGCTCAATGAGAAAAAGAGAAATAAATAAAGAAAATGCACGTTATTCTAACGCGTGATAGGTTTTCTAGTTCGAAACATTAGTTTGAGCGGTAAATTTGTTCATGAATAAGATCTGAAGGGTTTTCAATGATAAACGAATTCAATCAGTAGTATTAGTTTTAACTCTATAAATACTGATTAAAAAAAAAAAAACAAGAATGTGTACAAAGAGCTGGTTAAAATGCCCCATTGCTGAGTTCAATTTATTTCAAAGGCACAGTAAACTGTCTAACATTATTTCATGCCTTGGAGTTAGGGAATCATGTTCATCGTAAGTTTATTTTTATACATTTTATTGTTGATTTTTATAAGTTTTATTTGATTCTAGGAGACAACAAAATACTATAATTTCTTAAAAGTTGGATTGGACAAATAGATAGAACCCTTAAAATGCCCGACTATTTAGGTTCAGAGTAAACCTGGTTGTAATGGCAAACAAGCTGTATTTCATATTTCCCTGAACCTCAAAACTGGAACTTGACAATCTGATTTCCGTGGATCGGGGCATCCATTTTAGGGGATAGAGTCAACGTTTTCAAAGACCACTTAACATGGTGATGTTTCAGTAACGTCAAATTTCAGTAAAATTAGTCATCAAAAAAAAAAAAAAATATATATATATATATATATATCCTCAAGAAAACATGGCAGACTGGATAAAGGAGGTGATTAGATTCAGTTATATACCCAAGATAGAGTGAGTTCAATACACGGTGACGGAAGATGCTGCCACTCAGCCACGAGGAAACCAGCGCAAGCGAAGGAAATTTAAACGGTTATGAATCACAATTGTTATTGTTTACATATATCCGCTTAACGGCTACCGAGAGCACGATTTATATGAAAAGCCTTGAATGTACGCTAATGGCAACATAATTCCTTCATTCGCTAGAGAGCTCAACCCTACAGGGGTAGGGGAATATATATATATATATATATATATATATATATATATTGTCATCCACAGACAGATCTGTTTCGTTCTATCAGAACTCATCAGTGGAGCTCGACAGGCTAGATTCCCGAAGCTGGGATCGAAACCCGGTTGACTCACACACACACACACACACACACACACACACACACATATATATATATATATATATATATGTGTGTGTGTGTGTGTGTGTGTGTGTGTCTTATTTACATTTATATATATATATATATATATATATATATATATATGTGTGTGTGTACATATATGCATATAATGGAAAATATTTATGTATATATATATATATATATAAAACTGTGTTTGTATATGTATACATATATGTGTGTATATATATATATATATACAACTATATATATATATATATATATATGTGTGTGTGTGTGTGTGTGTGTGTGTGTGTGTGTGTGTGTACGTATGCATAGATAGGTAGATAGATAAATAGACATGTAGGGTAAAAGTAAACATTTCCATTCCTCAATAATTCCTGCTGATTCGATGCTTTCATATTTTCAAGCTTTCAAATTCAATTCTGTCCTACATTTTTTCTCGACGATATTGAATTTTAGGCAATATTTCTCAGGCTTTCAGGAAAAAAATAAATAAATAAAAGTATAATAATTCCAAACCCAGAAAATATAGCTTTTGTACTGAATAATATGATGTTTTTCTATTTGAACTAGACATGACATGAAAGCCTCTTCATAATATATTTTTTTCTTTTGAGGCTCTCTCATTGAATTAACCAGGTACACGCAATTATCCAGATACGTACTTGCTATAGCCTGATATATATATATATATATATATATATATATATATATATATATATATATATATATATATATATGTATATATATATATATCCTTAAAGAATACAAAGTTACACTCCATATTCAAGAGAGAGTTTTTTATTGTTAAAATTGTACTTGATAATTTATGTTTCTTCTGTAAAATTACCACCGTACTGTAAATCCATTGTTTTTGTTTTGGTTTCTATAATGTTTGTCTTCTCTTTTTCGTATGTGTTTTTTTAGTACTTTGTCGCCGATGTTATTTTGGATTTACTTATTTCTCTTTTTCTATACACCTGAAAATTTCGAAACAAATGCTTCAACAAAAAAAAAAAAAAAAAGAAATTTTAAAAATATTCCATCTTAGATTTCAAATCTTTTGGTATTTTCATTGACCATACTTGTAAACTCTTAAAAAAAAAATTGTGCTCATTATTTTCAGTAATTTTCCCATTATTTCCCATTTTTCATGTGAAAAAGACCCAGCAAAAGCTGAAACACACACACACACACACACACACACATATATATATATATATATATATATATACACGCACATGTACCAACATATCGCTGCTTGATTTAGATCTTATTCTCCATCCATTTACTTTCCGTCAAATATTTTTTTTCATACTTAATTTTTCCGGCTATTTCCTTTGCAACGTCCTTTTCATTGATTATTTCTCTCGAGCCAACAAACTCTCAAAAAGAATATATATATATATATATATATATATATATATATAACTTTAAAACTGAATATAATCGATGCTTTTAAAGAGCATGTTAAAAAGCCGTATCAAAAATAACCACTTGAAATGTCAATAATACAAATAGAAATACGCAGTTGCTTGTACATTGATAAATTTACAAATAGGAACAACGTCTGAAAAAATGATTTACATCAATTGACAGATCTCATTCATTTTACTCAGAAATTTACTGATTGCACATATTATGACGCTGTTTCATACAAACACAAAATAAGTCCGTTCCTAACATCATCAGTTTTCTCATATATTACTCTGGAGAATCAAAGTTTCGCAATATTTTGGTAAGTGATAGTTTATAACACGCGGGTCAGGTAATCGACGCTGTTCAAGTTGTGGTGGTAACGACGCCGATAGCTATTATCATGGAAGTTGGTGCGCTGCCACCGTGTATATTTCTTCACTCCATATGTGGTTTGAAAGCATCAAAGATAAACATCAGTTGACCGGGGCTGTAGAATCCAACAACTGCATCCCTAATGTGATATAACATTTTTTTCTAATTAAGAAGCCCTCAGCTAATCACTGAAAAAAGGGAAGGAGGGAAAGGATAAATGTGATTATAAGTGGAATCTAAATACTAGAAAAACGAATAATACCAAGCAAAAATATCTAACAATAAAGGGCTATGTGTTCTTTAACTCAAAATGTATTTTTAAAGGTATAAGTACCCACTGTTTTTATATTTTTGGTGGGCGCACTCACGTGTTTTCTTACTCCGAATACCCCAGACTAAATCTGTTACAGGAGCAAAGTTATAGCTAAATTACACTAAACATGAAAAAATGACGAATCAAAGTACAAATCAACGTTGGATTTGAATTAGAGATCTGAGTGTCATAATAGGATGGAGTTCCCTTTATAGCTAAGATAGGGGAACCAAGTCGGCATCCTGCGAAGGCTGGCTATCCCCATTTCAGGAGCAAAAACTGCGAAAATGAGCAGCAGAAGAAAACAAAAATATACATCACAGTTATTTAAAGAGCAATACTACAAAAAGAGGATATAGAAAAAGGATTGAAATTTGGGCAGAATCCACAAGATTTAATACCACAAGCTAGGTCGATATAAAAGAAAGGTTGGTTTCTTGACCTTACGATACTAGAGATGGTTTGGTTTCTTTGTTTAATGGCATATCAACCTTTGTAGGTTATTTAATGTCAAAGCCATTCTCCTAGAAGAACATTAGTGGTGCTATTTAACCCATAGCTGGGAGGATAAGGGGGTTCATACCTTTCTCAATCGTATTTGCCCGAACGTGAACGTAATAGCGCGACTGGAGTTTGAACTCGCATACTACGATTCCGAAGTCCATCGCTTTAACTATTACACCACGAGGACACCTCCCTACGATACTAGAAATATCTAGATAAGTAAATAATGAAGATGATCAAGATGCCGTAACCTGAATCAAAACAGCAATGACTGAAAAGCAGTAGGCTACTAATCAAATTGAGACAACCAAAATATATCAGACCTATGCCCAACGAAATCAATATTAACAGAAGAAGACAAAAAATGTAGAGTTAATCAAGAAAAGCATGACTGAAAGCAAGACTATAATACCATCCCTTAGAAACTGAAACTAAAGAATACATGCTAGATTTTAAAGAGATGAAAGAATTGTAACTAAATATTCCAACGAGCAGTAATACTTAACTAATCGAGCAGAAAAAATCGTCAGTAATAAAATTGTTTTTTTTTTTCTAATGAAGCCGAAAAGAAATACAAAACCTCAACGGAAAATTCGGTGAGAAGGACAGAAAAAGAAACTGCCATCTCAAGCGGAAATGCCGAGGAAGAAAAAACATACATGGATATGGTTGGAAGAAGAGACTGAAGGAAAACAGTTGAAATGTCTAACAATACAATTTGAAGGTATTGCCGAAAGAAGTGAGACTTAAAAGTTACTGAATATAGTCAAGTAATACAAATAAAATAGGAGTTCCTAAAACAAAATTCCACTAAGAAGTAGGAGGTGGATGCTAGGGAATGAAACAATAAACGGATACAAAGGAAGCAAAACAGTTTTCGAATAAATTGTGGGAACGTAAATAAAATAACAGAATGGCCAAATAGATAAATAACATGAAAAAAGAATTACAAGTATTACAAGAAAGATATAATGAAGACATCCATCTGAGATCTCTCCGAGCGGCACCAAAAAGAATGTTTCGAATCGGAAAAACACAATAACAAAATGTTATATATGGATTCTGGTTTAAAACATTCACATCCATATTTCAAAATGAGCGACTGCCTACAATAACAAAGAATGACGGAATGGTAGGCTGAGGGGAAAACCACCTTGATCAAGAAAGACCACAAAAGAAACAACACTGAGAAACTTACAGATCGACAACTTATCGAATTATATGGAAAATACTGACTAGACATATTTAGTAGGAGTTCTAATACTTTCCTGTATGCTATGAACCATTTCCAGATGAACAGAAAGGATGCAACGTCGCTATATAGATGCACTACATAGGCGCTAAATAAATGTATGGAGAAAAAGTTTGAGCGCAACTACACAAGAAGACTGGAGGCAGCATCACACAAAACAGTAGTTGCACGGCTACCTATCACCCATCACGAAAACTATCAAAGTTAGACGAACCAGACATGCGAGGCACTGTTGGAGATATATGTACGAACTCATAAACGGTATTAGCCTGTGGACTCCTTCACATGGACGTGCAAAGGCAGGACAACTAGCCAGAACCTATACACAACGGCTTTGTGCCGATACATGATGTAGCCTTGAAGACCTCCCGGGAGTGATGGACGATAGAGACGGGTGGCGAGAGAGGGTCAGGGAGATCCATGCTGGCAGATCGACAAGAGGAGACAAAAACTGAGGAAAAATGTACCCATGACATAGATGGACAAAGCAAAGGCCTATGACATAAGTCCCCCCAAATTAGGCATTAGAACGTTGGAAAATGTACAAAATATCCTATAAATTCATAAAATTCATTAATGAAGGCTTCAAAAACTGGCAAGTTGAAATGAGACTAGGAGAAAAAGCTTTAGCATAGGAAAAAATCCAGAGAGGAATCTTCTTGGAAGATGCACTTTCTCCATAACTATTTGTAATAGCAATTATGTCACTGAATTACGTACTTAATTAGTGTATTTTGGTTTCAAATTCATAAAATTACAAAATAAAAGATGAATCTCATAATGAACATGGACGATTCAGGCTCTTATCAAAAAATTACAAAGAATTGGAGCGAAACACTGAAGAATTTAGAGGAACAATATAGAAATGGCATTCGGCATTGAAAAAGTGGGTCATGCTCTTGATGAAGAGGGGAAAATAAAAATAACAGAAGAGATAGAACTGCCAAAACAAGAAAAAGGAAGATTTAGAAGGCTTGAAGAAAAGTAAAAACAAACACATGAAAGAGAAAAAACACGAAAAGATTACTTCACCAAAACAAACAAAAAAATTATCGAAACCTAATACTGAAATAGAAATCTCTTTAAAAGGATAAACACTTTGGCAGTCACTTTTGTCAGATACTCAGGACAATCCTTAAAATAAACGAAGTAGAAACTCAGACAAATTCATTCGAGGACAATAAAGTTGATGATGATGCACAAGGTCTTAAATCCGGGAGCTGACTTATACAGACTATTTGCTTTAGGAAAAAAGAATCAAGATAAAGGATGTGCAAGCATTGAAGATAAAATGAATACATCAATACAATGACTGAAGGACTATATTACAAAGAGCAAAGATTAATAATTATAGCGGCCAGTATCAGCACTGACAACATTTCGACAAACAGGACACCAACAATAACAACGACACAGAAATAGAAAGACAAATAACTGTATGGATATTTCAAGCGACAAACTGATAAAATTTCACAGTAGTGGTAGACATAACTACGAAAAAGAAACCTTAAGATAAAAATGGAATCTCTTCAAATAGCTACATA
This sequence comes from Sepioteuthis lessoniana, assembly GCA_963585895.1. NCBI lineage: Eukaryota > Metazoa > Mollusca > Cephalopoda > Myopsida > Loliginidae > Sepioteuthis > Sepioteuthis lessoniana. Next base: position 150,793 of record CAUZXS010004902.1, read on the forward strand.
AAACATAGCAAAAAAAATTATATTAATGTGAAAATTATTAATATGCAACGAAATACCAAGTTTAGGTTATTTGATGGTAGAGACGAAACCATTTATCAAATATTAAGAGAGTGTAGCAATATTGAGCAAAAAATTCAAGACTACGCACGTTTGTGTGTGAAAGGCGATTCATAGGATTTTATGTGCAAGAAACTGAAAGTTGAGCATAATACCAAAGGGTATAAACACCATCAAGAATACGTTCTGAAGAATGAAACGTATAAAACTATATGGGATTTCGAGATAAAATCAGATCACCAATTCCCGGTCTGAAGACCAGACCAAGTCATAATTTACAAGGAAAGAGAACCAGCCGTATGGTCTTCTTTGCCTCACAGCGAACCACTATGTGAAAATAAATCTAAGAAAAAAAGATAGACAAGTTCTTAGATTTTGTCAGGGACTTAAAAATGTTCTGGAATATAAGAGTGACGCTGATGCCAATTTTCTAGTGCTTGGAGTGTTCTTTCTAAGGATTGGAAAGAAGATCGGAAGTGTCGTAAATCTGAGGACGAATCGAGACTATTCATTCCTATGCATTGTGGAAATCGACCAGAATAGTGAAAAGAGTCCTGTAGTGCATTCTGACAACAGTAAAAGTTCATCAGCTAATGCTAGTTTAAAACACTCTCAAAAAGTATTATTACTAAGGTGATAAAAAGTAATGAAAGAGAAGGAAATATTACAATAAGTAAGAATCATGAAAAGAGAAATGTCTAACTACAACACTGAAGTTTAATAAATAACTAAAAAATCTTTCTGCAGAGATGATCATTGAACTGAACAATTTAATCAGTGCAGAGAATCAAAGGCAGTTATAGGCAAAGTAGAATTCGAATAGAAAATCTAATCAGAAAAAGAGAAAAAAAACTTAGATGGAAAATGAGATTGAAAGAACCATTGAAGAATCTACGAGAACAAGCAAAACTACTAAGGAAAAGGAAGTTAACATGGAAACAAGGAAATGAAAACTCTGATAAAGTTTAACGGGAGAATGGAATAGGAAATATTTAGCAGCAACAAAGTTAAAATCATGAGCAAGAAAGAAAGAATCAAGAGATACCCGAAGAGAATCCAGAAATACAAGCAAAACAAGACGTTTCAAAATAACAAAAAGCAAATTCTACCAACAATTAAATGAAGGAAGCATAAGGAATTCGGTGCCATCACACTCACCAAAAAGTTGACCAAACATTTAATTTCAGATTTCTAACTTTGATGAAAAAAATTACGTGTCCACCACTTCTCTTTACTTAGGCAATTATAGTGGAGAAAACTTGGCCCTTTAATTTTTGTTGGATAACATATCAATGAGAAGGAAAGAATCTGAATTTGAAATTTTAGGAATATTGTTTAAAGAACCTTTCGATTACTAATATACCATTTTTCTTAAATCTATAAAAATGTGCATGATTCGACACAAGTATAAACTTTAAAAAATAAATCACATACGTAAGTGTATTCCAAAATTCAGCTTAGTTATTAGTCATGGTCTATGGTAATATATATATATATATATATATATATATATATATATATATATATATATGATGTAATTGCACTAATATAAATAACATTAGCACTGGTTTGAAAATTAATTCCGTTTTGGTTGCTTGTTTCTAATATGTAGTGCTTCGAGAATCTGTATTTTTTGTTTGTTATTTTGATGTTATAATTTTGTTGTGTTGTCGGTGAGAATTTTTCGTAATTCTGTTGTTGGGCATGAATGTTTTTTTAAATGCTGTGATATAGAACTTGTATAAAAAAGGTGCATTGTAAGTCTCCTCGAAAACAAAAGTCACATCACTTTTGTAAGAGATCCTTCCTTGATGATGGCCCAAAGTCGGGCAAAAAGTATTTGAGATATATACAATTATGGAAAATATATCAATCAATTCCCGCCGAATACGATAAAATCAATACAGCAATATGAACGGATCAACAAGAAAATATGTAGACAGAAAATATCTATTATGTTCAACCAAATTTGTTTATATATATATATATATATATATTATTTTGGAAATGGAAAAATAGCACAATGAATTGTGAGGCATACTCTTCTTTCGAGCGTGTGTCCTCCGATTACCGAATGTCACGGCAAAAATACGAACAAGCTTACAAAAATCGCCACACGAACAGCGACCACCAAACCCTATGACTGGGCCCTTCTTAACAACAGAGATATTAGAGATAAATGCGTATTAGAATTGAGAAACAGATTCAAGACACTGCAAGAGAAGACAGAAATAGGTACCCCAAATGACGAATATGAGAATTTCGTCAACGCGCAAGTCGGGGCGGCAGCGAAGTGTATTCCAACAAAACCTAGAGCTAAATATTGAGTCCCATGAGAAACGTTAGCGGTTATAAAAAAAACGTGCCCACGTGAAAACTGCCTCCAAAAGCTAAAGGAAGAGCCAAGCAAACACAAATGCCCTAAAACAAAAAAAAGGCACAATATCAATTAGCAGGCATATATCTAAAAGAACAGACAGAATACATACAAAATCAGAGAGATAAGATTAGAGACGCAGTGGAAGATAGGCAATCTAGGATAGCCTGGCAAACAATAAACAAAGTGAGTAGAATGAAGAGTACAGCCAGAGCAAAATTAAAAGCTGCAAACCAACAAGAAAGAATAAAACTGTGGAAACATTTCGAAAATCTACGAGGAAACCCACCGAATATTACACATGAACCAATCACCGGCATTTTTAGTAAGCAATTGGACATTAAACTAGGACCGTTCACTCATGAAGAACTCAACTCGGTTCTAAGAAAAATTAAAAATAGGAAAGCTGCAGGGCTTGACGAGATTCCCCCAGAAGTATGGAAGACCAGACAATTCGACGACACACTGCACCGACATTGCGACGCGGTCTATAATCAAAATACGATAGACAGATGGATGAAGGGATGCATCCTCCCCTTTCCTAAAAAGATGACCTCGGATAAGCCAATAACTACTAAGGATTAATAATTACATCACTAGCGGCCAAAATTTACAATGCCCAATTACGAAACCGCGTAGAACCCAAGGACTTCGAATCAATTCACAGAGGGAAGATGGTACAAATCCTACTAGCATAAGGCTCACCAAAAGAAACCGTAGCAGCAGTAACGATTCTCTATAGAAAAACCAAAGTGAAAGCGCGTTCACCGGATGGAGACACAGTATACTTAGATATGTAGCAGGAGTACTAAAAGGGGACACGCTAGCTCCATACCTCTTTATCATTTGTGTAGACTACGTACTTAGAACATCAATTGATAAAATCAGAGAAAACGGCTTCGAGCTAACAAAGAATAGAAGCAAAAGGTACCCTGCAAAAACAATTGCCGACGCCGACTCCGCCGATGACATAGCGATACTGGCAAATACACCGAACCAAGTCGAAACTCTACTGTATAGTGTGGAACGAGCCGCCGAAGGCATTGGCCTCCATGTCAATGCACACAAAACGGAATTTATGTGCTATAATCAAACAGGTGAAATTTCTACACTAGAGGGAACATCTCTGAAACTGGTAGACAAATTCACCTACCTAGGAAGCAGTGTCTCATCAACCGAAAAATTATTCGCACGCGGCTAACGAAGGCATGGGCAGCTTTTGATAAGCTATCGATCATATGGAAATCAGACCTTACCGATAAAATGTAACGCAGTTTCTTCCAGTCAGGGGTCGTTTTGATACTGTTGTATGGATGCACTACTTGGACGCTAACAAAACGGCTGGAGAAGAAGCTAGACGGCAATTACACAAGAATGTTGTGAGCAATACTGAACAAGTCATGGCGGCAACACCCAACAAGGCACCAGCTATACGGCCACCTGCCTCCCATCACGAAAACTATGCTAGTTAGACGAACCAGACATGCAGGATACTGTTGGAGAAGCAGGGACTAGCTCATAAGTGATGTTCTCCAAAGGACCCTACATATGGCCGAGCAAAAGCAGTGCGACCTGCTCGAATTTATATACAGCAGCTCTGTGAGGATACGGGATGTAGCCCTGAATACCTGCCAGAGGCGATGAACGATTGGGAGAAGTGGCTAGAAAGGGCCAGGGATATTGTGTTGTGGCACGACATGATATATATATATATATATATATATATATATATATATATATATATATATATATATATATAATGCAATTGCATAGTATAATCTCTGTGAGTTTTGTTATATCAACCATGACAGAAAAAATATAACAATAGCCATACATCGAACACTCCCATGAATTCATATGAAATTCCTCATATACTCCATACGCGAACAATCTACATTCACTGTCTTCGGACGCTGACTGGATGTTACTGGTATATATATATATATATATATATATATATATATATATATATATATATATACGCAGTTATCCATTTACTTTCTACTTAGCATTTCGTTCCCACGGCCTCCATCCGAGAAAGTTCTATGAAGAAAACCATTGGCTCGAAACGCTGTCTAAGAACTAAATAAATAAGCTTTAAAAGAATATAAATTTCATTGTGGATTTATTCGTTTTGTAAAATTTACGTTTTTCACCTTGTGGACAAAAAAAAAAAAATATATATATATATATATATATATATATATATATATATATATATATATATATATACACAACGTAAGTGGTTTTGTTTGGTTTGATTTTCTAGCATATAAAATATTGTTGGTTATCTAATGCCAAATCCATTTATATACATATATTAACAGTTTTTTTTCAAACAATTCAATTTAATACAAGTACACATTTTAAATGCAAAAAACAGTTCTTTTTATATAATTCAGTTTAGCACAAGTAAACAGTTTAGTTCTATTCCTCCCATAGAGCGGGCCCTATGAGGTGCTCCCACCACAGGCTAGAGTGAACCTGAGAGCGATGGCAATAAACGAGTCCTCTGTATTCCCGAAAGCTCCAGCCTTACATGAGCCTCACATCAGATTTAATGTCATATCTAGAACACTCGCTGCAAAGATTCAGTCGGTGTATCCTGCAGCCCCAGACGATATGGCGATTTTCAAAAAGAGTTTCTATGCTAGGAGAGAACAGTAACAAAAATTCAACTGTAATGCTGATCGATTGATAACTGGAAAAACAAGTCAAATCAGATCTTTGTAATCGAAAAGTATCTGTCTAGAAGACTGCGACCGGGAAGATAAGACACAAAGATGGGATTTATAGATTGGGTTTAAACGATTCCCATCTTTCCAAGATAGAATTGCTCAAGAACTGTTCAAAGCATGAGAAAAGCAAACATCCCTCAATGGATGAGGCAAGGAATAACTAACCTTATTCAGAAATACCTTTTAACAGTAACAATCCAAGGAAAAGACTGACCTAAGCCTGCCGATAACGTATTGTCAATTTTGGGAAAATCTTAGCAGCACAAATGAAGAGAATAAATATATCACTCACTAATTAGTAGCAAAATACCCCTTAACACTCACAAAAATTATGGCCTACGGGGAGACTCACAATATATTTTGTACGTAAATCAAAATATGATATAAGAGAAAAGTGGAAGAACAGAGTATTTTTTTAAAAAGATACAAAAATAAAAAAATAAAAAAGTCATTTCACCCTAAAAAAAAAAATAAACGAGCTTAAATGTATGATAGTTTAATAATTCTAGTCTGATCCAAAATATAAATAAAATAAAATACTCGACGTACACAGTTATAAAATACAGAAAACAGTGAAATCGTAAGATATAACTTTAGATTATATTATCTATAATTTGTTTTTTCTGTAATTATTATCAAATGAATACGTGTAAAGTTTGAATGCTATAATCCTCATTTGAATTTAGAATCTTAGGGGGAAATTTTAAAATTAGCGCGTGAGTGGGGAGGAGAGCAAAAAGTCAACAAGTCATGCTACCCCCCAAAAAAAACAACAACAATGAACGTTCCCCGAACTTATAAATATGGTAAAGTAATTATTTTTGTCTGACCCAAAATATAAAATTAAAAAAAATTACTATACTTTCAGAGTTGACGTATACAGAAAAGTACCAAATAATGTTATAAATTTGAGCTTTATCATTTCTAATTTGGAGGCAGTGTCTCAACAACTGAAAAATACATCGATATGCCACTAGCAAAAGCATGGACAGCAATCGATTGGTTATCGGTCATATGGAAGTCAGACATGACCGATAAAAGGAAACGCAGGTTCTTCTAAGCAGCAGTCGTGTCAATACTGCTATTTGGATGCACTACATGGACACTGACAAAACAGAGGGAGAAAAAGCTCGACGACAACTACACAAGAATGCTGCGAGCAATTATGAACACGTCCTGGAGGCAGCATCCAACAAAGCAGCAGCTGTACGGCCACCTGCCTCCCATCACAAAACTATCAAAGTTAGATGAACCAGGCATACAGGACACTGCTGTAGACGCTGGGACGCGCTTATAAATGATGTTCTCCTATGGACTCCCTTCACATGGCCAAGCATTAGCGGGGCGACCGGCTCGAACCTGCATACAGCAGCTCTGTGAGGATCCGGTATATTGTCCTGAGGACCTGCCAGAAGCGATGAGTAATAGGGAGGAGTGGCGAGAGAGGGTCTTGAATATCCATGCTGGTGGCACGACAAGATGATGATTTCTAATTTGTTTTGTCTCAGTGTTAATTATCAAATGAATATTTGAAAAACAAATTGAACGCTGTAATTTTCATTTGAACTCAGAATCTTCCGTCCAAATATTAAAATTAAACAGAGTAGAGGATGAATATAAAACAGTAGAAAATATCATTTAGTAATGTTACCCTAAAATAACAAATATGAACGATACCCGTGGTTAAACAAATGGTATCAAGCCAAAAAATAAAGGGAGAAGTGGCTTTATAATAATTGAAAACTCATTTATTTTAAAAGTACAGATTTTTGTGCCCCGCGGGATTATTATTCTTCTGAAGATTACGAGGACACACTTTTAATTGGAGCAGGGATGATAATCATCAACCTTGTCTTGAACAGCCACCTTAAACTGTCCATGAAAAATGATAAAACTAAATCCGAATCCAAATCAACGTGGAACTCACGTTAGATCTGCGTTTCATGGAGGTACCCGTGGCGTAATGGTTATCGTCGTAGGAAATGGACACGAGTTCAAATCCTGGATGCTCCTGATTGCATTTCACATAGCACTAATACCCTTGGGAAAGGTATGAATCCAATTATTCTCCCTCCAGCTATGTGTAAATAGTAGGGCAGACTGGGTTCTTCAGCCTTGGTGAGGCACTAGTCTAGGAGAAGGAAAACTACATTCAAACCTGTTAAACTCCGCTTAAAAAATTGACCTTGTGTCATATCCTGCCCGAGCGGAGGGGTTGGTAAATAGGATCTGCGTTTCATGTGTTCTCTCGTTAACGCATGTGGGGGAACCGATTACATACTGACTTCGATTTCCAGATGCAGAAATAACGACTAAAGCAAATACTCAACAAAGTGAGACAAAGATAAACGAGAGAAGACCAGAATAATTAACTTCAATGCAATTTAAAACAAACAATCCTGCATATATACGATATATAAAGGTTGATACAAATGTGGAAAAGTTCATTTAATTCAATACAACATACTTGTTGATTAAGCTAGAATAATAGTAAAGAACAGTTGTTTCCTTCGCCTTGTGATATTAGAAATATATGGAGAATTAGATATATAAAGATTTCATATATGAATAATTAAATATATAAACAATTTAATAGTGAAGGATATGACCAAGTTCCCAAACTATAACTTAAACAGTAAATAATGAAAAGCAGGAACCCTCGAAACGAACTGAAACAGGAAATTACCGACACGCCACCAAAAAATATTAGAACAAGAAGACAAAATGAACGGAGAGTTAATGTAACTATGTAAGAAAAATACCATTCTCAGAAATCATGAGCAACATAACTCAATTAAACGAGGTAATTTATTCAAGAGCGAAACAATTCTCTGATAAAACCAGTGTTCTTTTATGGAACCTGAACAGAAATACAAAACGTGAATGGGAAAATAGTAAACAACCCAAGTAAAAACAGCAACAAGTGATTGTTATAAGGAAGCAAAAGTATGCAATGATGTGGTCGGATGAAAAGACCACATCAAAACAACAGAAAAGTCTGACAAACTAATTTATAGAGATAAATCCAGATATATTGTTGACAGAAGCCAAAAGATACTGAAACAGAATCGAGTAACACAATCAAAATAGGACTTTCCATTGCTAAAAGTAACACTAAAAAAAGTGGCGAACTGGAAAACAAAAGGTCATGGAGGCATACGGACTATCTAGTTGAAAATGTCACGTCGATGCATGATAGACTGACTCTTCAACTCTAGACTTTGTCAGTAAACTAAGAAAATGGGGGTTACAGTCATACCAGTTAGGATTGGCACACTTAAAACAGTCCCCAAAAACTTTGAAAGAGGTCTTGAAGAATTTGAAATCAGAGGATGAATCGGAACTAAGCAGCCTTGAATACTGCAAAGTATCCTGGAGAGCTGAGGATACCTATCGCTAGAATGAAGTTGCAAGTTTTAAATAATAATAATAATAATAGTCACGCAGACTCCAGCGAAAAACCATCGGCTAACGCTGATGTGAAAAGCTCTAATGAGTGAATAATAATAATAATAATAATAATAATAATAATAATAATAATAATATTAGACTCGCATAAAATCCTATGGGGCTTTAATATACAAACGGATCACCTAATCCCGGCCAGGAGACCAGACTTAATAATAATCAACAAAAAAGAGAACTTGCAAAATAGTCGACTTTGCTGTCCCGGCAGACCACAGCATAAAACAGAATGAATGTGAAAAGAAGGATAAATACCTCGACCTCCATAGGGAACTGAAAAACTGTGGAACATGCAGGTAACAATTATACCAATTGTAATAGGTGCGTTTGGAACAGTAACTAAAGGGACTAGAGGACTTGGAGGTTGGCGGACGAGTGGAGACCATCCAAACGACAGCATTGTTGAGAACTGCAAGAATACTAAGTAGAGTCCTGGAGACTTGAGGAGATTTGCTGTCACTGAGACTTCAGTGAAAAACCATCGGCTATTGCTGATGTGAAAAGCTCTAATGAGTGAATAATAATAATAATAATAATAATAATAATAATAATAATAATAATAATAATAATAGGGAAATTGCCGTATTGAGGACTTTGCTGTCCTGACTGACCACTGAATAAAATCGAAAGAAAACGAAATGAAGGATAAGTAGCTGGACTTTGCTAGGGAATTGAAAAAACCGTGGAACATGAAAGTGATAGTTATACCGATTGTGATTGTTACTCTTGATACAGTCATCAAAGGATAGGTACAGGTTAGTGGAGGACTTGGAAATATGAGGACGAGTGGAGACCATCCAAACTAAAGCAATGTTGGGATCGGCTGGAATACTGAGAAGATTCCTGGAGATTTGAGGTGACTTACTATCACTCAACCTTCAGTGAGAAACCATCGACAAACAACGTTGAGAAAAACTCGAAAAGGATAAACAATAAATTTAATAACGATAATGAATAAATAAATTAAAAACATTAGAAAATAATAAACTTATTAGAGTAAATAAATTAACAAATCATACGAATGACATGATATGGCTCCGTAAATAACTCACTACAATAACTCCAAGTCTTGACCTTTAACCAGACCCCCTAATACCAAGAAGCTAAGAAAAGCGGACATAATATGACACTTGAAGTTATCTTATACCAGATTAGTTGTTGGTGACCGTAGTCGAGGGTGACTCGAAGTCTCCCTTTTCGACTGCTATTACATCAATGTGTAGGGGAGGGCACGATGTCTTTTCCAGGATTGCTCCAATTTACCCTTGATCCGTACCTTATAATGCTGAATGTTAACCAAGGCGACAAGTACCATTTTTTAAGTCTTTGATATGACTCGACCTGGGATTGAACACAGGTCTCCTGGGACATTGGCGAACACTCTAACTACTTTGGGTGTAGACTGTTCACCAATGATCCAGGAGACCGGGGTTTACTCCCAGCTCACGTCATACCAAAACTTTAAAAACGGTACTTGATACCTCCTTGCTTAACACTCAGCAATATAAGGTACGTATCAAGGGTAGTGGATTAATCATGGCTAAGGAGTATCGCCCTCCCCTACACCTCGGTGTAGTAGCTATTGAGAAAGGAGCCTTCGAGTCGTCCTCGACTACGGTCACATACTTTACTTTTACTTTATTTTTTATACTAGATTATCAAGACGAGAGAAAAGCCAGAAAACAAAAACTGAGAAAAGAGAAAATAATACACTACTTTAAGTTATCTTGTATCAGACTATAAAGAGGCCAAGAGAAACCAGAATCAAGAAAGTGAAAAAAGTTCATATATGTCCTTTTAAGATTTGCTCATATCAGACTTTGGAAAGCAAGAAGAGGAAAACCCAAATTTAATACGATAATTTGAGAGGCGTTGTACTTAACACTGAATGTCGTGAAATTAACTAACTATTTGATGTATGTTTTGCATCAGTTCTATTACTACTGTTCACAAGTAACAGTGAATGTAAGTACATTTTAAAGACTATGTTTTATTAAACTAAGTAATATTGTTGATATAAACTCATGTCCTGATCTCTGTTTCCTAGAATGTTTTACTTTCTTAATTGTGAAGTCTTATCCGTTCTCTAATCGCCTGGCGACTCCGATTAGCGATTGATCAGCTGTCTGGATTGAAAACACAACGTTGGCAGATAGGTTGATTGACCGTGCTATCCGATGATATAACCGGGCCAAGCGAAACAGACAGCAGATTGAAAGCGAAATTCTTCCTGTGTTTAGGGACGGTGGGTGAACAGTAATATCACAGTAGCCAATTGCAGTCCTAGAATAGTAAAGTAAAAAGAATAGAACAGTAAAAAAACAAAAACGAAAAAAAAATCTTAGAAGCAACATTGACAAAAAAACAACAATATCGAACATTTTTGCAACAAACGTCCAAGATTCCACTCAAAAAGACCTGGACATGTCTAAATATTGTAAACTGGATCTGCTTTAATAGCAACACAAAACACTGTCATAAGGACTAATTTTGCTCAAGCCAAAATCGATCATACGCAAAGTGTTGATCATGCAAAGAAAGCGATGTAGCGATTAATGACATTATAAATAAATGAAACAAACTTGCACACAAGGAGTAAAAGGTAAGGCACATTTGGGTCGGAAAGGAAATATATTGAGAATAATCTTAAATGGTATATCTACAAGAAAGAATCAGTCCAAGAAAAGGATTCCAATAAGATTGTCTGGGAATTTGAGATACAAAAAGGTCATTTGATTCCGGCCAAAAGACTAGATCTAAAACTAATGAACAAAAAAAAAAGACAGGGGAAAGATTTCGTAATCTCGAGGATTATGCCATTCCAGTAGTCCACAGACTTAAAATAAAAGAGAGTGAGAAGATTGAGAAATACTTGGACTTTGCCTGAGGACTAAAAAAATCGAAAAATGCGGATGACAGAGATACCAGAGGAACTTGGTGCACCAGGGACGCTGTCTTTACTTAAAGTCCACGAGTTTATTCTGGCATGAAAAACTAGGGAGAAATCCTACTAATACGTCTACAACAACTACTACTACTAGTAATGATAAGAAAAAAAAGTGAAAAAATAATGAAGTTTCAGGGTATATTATCGACGTATATTGCATACTTTTCTTTTTTGAATGTTGAATATGAATTTAGTATATGCTGTTGTAAGGTGTGGACACAGGAAGCAAAGTGAAAGAAAAAATGGAAGCCAAAAGTGTCGTGAATAGAACTCTTGACAAACGCGTCTAGTCAGTAGCCGAAAGGGATAATATCAGTCATAAAGTATTGTAAAAACGCTGGGCAAATATCATTATACCACCAAATTGTTATGGGTTTAATGTAAAGAATATCAGTCATAAGTTAATGCAACAGATTCAATAAAAATGAAGATAAAAACGAACAGAAAAGATGTGCTGTTTTGACTTGAACTAAGTTAAAACTAAGCAAATTGATGGCAGATTTATCTGTTTACTTATTTAGTTTTAAGATCTGCTTAAGTGTTCTGTTTTTTTTTTTGTTTTTTTTTGTTTTTTTGGTTTTTTAGAATGCGTGGTCACTTCCGTGATATAAGTAGGCATATTAAGCAACATGTTGGTTTACCATAACCACATGAAAAAACGACAAACCGAAATATAATCTGCAGTTGACAGCTTGTTAGCCAACATAGGGGACCCAGAGGATTCCGGCAAATGTTGGTTGTGCTAATTTCATGAACACAAATGGCAATGTAATAAATGACGCAAATCAGGGAGGAAAGGGGCATGCAAGGAAGGCAAAGTCATGAAAAACTGAAAATTAGAATTAACTGGTGTAGAAAAACTTTAGCAGAGGGGAAAATCTAAAGATGAATTACTCAATATACGAGGATCATTAAATAAGTTTCCAGACTTTTTTCGTATGTGCTCTTTTATTGATAGTACACACATAAAACTCTAGTTACCTTCCGGCTGCAATGCACTCGTTGTACCGTTCCAACATCTTCTGGAATGACGCATGGAAGTCCACTTGTGTGAGCGTGCCAAAGACCTTCGTCACAGCCTCTTTCATATCCTCAATTGTCTCATAACGACAGCTTGTGAGCTTAGGGAATAAGCAAAAGTCACAGGTAGCAAGGTCTGGACTACAGGGAGGGTGAGAAACTGTCTTGATGTCCATCTTGGTCAAATAGTCTGTGACACGGATGGAGTTGTGGACTGGTGTATTGTCCTGGAGGAAATGCCACTGAGCCGATTTGAATGAGAGCTGGCCTTTTCCCAAGGAATCTCTTCCTGAACTCCCTTAAAACCTCACCGTAGTACCCCTATGCTTAATCCTAACCCTTCGGACAATCAACTATGGTGTATTGACTTCCTTATTCCCCCCACACCTCTCATTATCCCTCAGAGACTCCCTGCCTTCCTTGAATATCTTATGCCCCTCAAAAACGGATACTCGATTCATGCAAGATACTCCAAAAGCAGTCTGAAGCATTCCATACGTTTCTGTGGCCTTTTCTCCAAGTTTAGAACAGAATTTTATTGCATATCGTTCTTCTAAAGTGTCCTCAAGTCCAGATTGCATTTTTGAAATTCACCAGCTGTGACAATCAGACACTTGTCGAGTGCTTTCCAATTCCTGTTGTAGCTTTTCATTTAAACCTGAATTCATAAAATATGGTCAGTCATCTCATAAGATGTATTGCAATAACATACTGAATTTTCAAGAATCTATGACAATTTTAAATGCCCATAAAAAAAGTCAGGTACCTTATCGTATGCACCTCGTATATGGACAACATAAACTCATTGCAAAAATTAAAATCACATAGCAACTGTAATACAAACAATAAGAACATACAGTCAGGATATAGGAATCGAATTAGACATAGAAAAGTGTCCCATACTTAAAATGAGAAGCAGAATAACACAAATAATAGAAGAGACGAATCAAAGAAAAAAAATCAGCACGCTTGGAGAAAAGGAAAGTTAAATATACTTGGGAATATTGGAAGCGAACACCATCAAACATACGGAAATGAAAGAAAAAAGAAAGAAAGTGTATTTCAGACGAGTGAGAAACTTTTTCGAAACCTATCTCTGCTGTAGGAATGTCATCAATGGGATAAACAGCAGGAATGTCCTCTTTGTAAGATATTAGAGGCCATTCTTTTAATGGACGAGGGAAGAACTTTAACAAAGGGACCAGATAACAAGGAAGCTAATGACGATGTTTAAGTATTCCTGAGAAATGACATGATGTGTCAATGACATGATGTGCCTGACTAGATGTGTCAGGAAAAGAAGGAGGAAGGGGACTCACTGGCTTCAAATATATCGTTGAACTCAAAAAGTATGTCATAAAGAGCAGAAAATGACTTTATTTCACCGACTAGATACAACGCAGACAACATAAGTATCAACAGAACAACTATAACAAGGAAACAGAAATGGGGAAAACAACTGTATGGATATTTCAAGCGACAAACTGATGAAATCTCAGGCGACAAGACCAGGAGCTGACAAGGAAGGAAGACTTTAAGTGAGAATGTGAATTACTCCTAATTGCAGCTCAAAACAAGAACCAATTATATTAAACTGGAAAACGATTTGTTATATTGTCATATACACGTTCATGCAGAAATATACATATATATGCCGGATACATACCGACACAATGAACAAGAGACGCAGTAATAAACGACGCAGTGATAAATGACTGACGCACGCAATGACAAATACGCAGGAATACTTCTTTATAAATATATTTACCTCTCACTTTATTTTTAAGTATTCGAAAAGGTTGTTCAAGGTTTGTATGTGAGAGGAAGCTGGATATCGAAAATAAACTATAATATTTTGACCTCCACTGTTATGGCCGTCAAAATGCGTTTTTCTTTTTCTTCAGATGCTCAACCGGAGCCCCGGAGGCTCACTCTGCTGACTGATCTGCAACTTATTATCAGCAACTTCTCAGGTCCCCAAACTCCATCGGGGTTCCCGATGGTCCCCTCAGCCGGGTGTGGCTTTCCCTACCAAATCTGTTCTCCAACTGGCTGGAACTCTACTGGCAACTCCACTGGCTCGTCGAACTTAACTGAATTATATAATCGATCGACGCCCACTCGTTCTTTGAAATCGAATGTTTAATCGTCATCAAGCGGAAATAACTGTCATGCAGTTCAGAGGTCACTCTCTTCCGGTGCATCAGTCTATGAGTGTACCATGGGAATTTTTTTAGCTTGTCCCATTTCATCAGCCAATTTCCGCCCACGCGATTTCCTCTCATAACTGCCATTAGAATGTGTCACCTCCTTCCGGTGCATCACCTTGGAATGACAATTTTGGTCGGGTCAAAAGGTCAAAACATAACAGATTTTGCAAAACAGAATAGCAAGTACGTAGTGATAGAGAGGTGTTTATCTATTACATATCTAGTAATGTAACAAATTAGCGTTTAAAGAATAAAAGACTAAACACGACAGGGTGAAAAAGGTGATCAATTTTGGAATTATGCAAGAAATTGAAATTTAGTCATACTGCCTAAGCACAAAGGAGAACCCGTCTTATGAGAATGGGATGCCCACAATTCTCCGGAATTTTGATATAAAAGATCACCTAATCTCGGCCAGGAGAATAAACCTTGTGATAATAAACAAAACAGATAACCTAACGACTAGTGGATTTTACCATCCATCTAACCACCGAGTGAACACCCAATATTATGAAAATATCGATAAGAATTTAAACTATGCTAGAAAACAAAAAAACAAAAAAAAAAAGTGTGGAACGTGAAGGTATTGGTGATACTAACGGTAATTATTACGCTTGGAGCGATTCCTATCAGTGTAGTAAAGTGGGTGGAAGATATGGAAATCGGAAGATGAGCAAAATCATCTAAACTACGGCATCGTTGCAGTTTTCCTGATTACTAAGGAGAGTCCAGGAGAAATCAGGATACTTGCTGTCACTCAGAATTGAAATGAACAGATGCTTACAAAAAAACAGACATACCCGAATTGGTGACTTAAGGAAAGACCAAACTAATCGAAGTAGGAACTGTCCATAAAAACTAGAGATCCATAACGAGATCAACAGAATTCTAAAAAGAGTCCTTAAAACTTGAGAAGACTTGCTATCACTTAGACTCCAGTGGAAAAACATCAGCTAACGCTGGTGTGAAAGACACTTAAATAAGTAAAATAATAATATACAAAAAAAAGAGCTGCTAGTCACAGTAACATCAACAAAAAATCTTCTACACAAATAGAAAAACAAGAATAAAATATACAAAACTAAAATAGGAAGAAAAGCAGGTATATAGATATTTTGGCCATAATATCTTTAAAAAATTGCACATAGGATGACTTGGAAAGGGCTTAGAAAGAGCAACTTTAAGACTAAAACTGAATTTGTTTTAATAGCAATCCAAAATAATGACAAAGCAACTAATTTTTTTTCAAAGTAATAATTGATGATGTAGAGAAGAATAGCAAGTATAGGTTAAGTGGTGCCATGTAACCGTTGATCATATTTACCAACCCCTCCGCTCGGGCAGGATATGACACAAGGTCAATTTTTAAGCGGAGTTTAACAGGTTTGAATTCAGAGTTTTCCTTCTCCTAGACTAGTTGCCTCACCAAGGCTGAAGAACCTAATCTGTCCTACTATTTACCCATAGCTGGAGGGAGAATAATTGGATTCATACTTTTCCCAAGGGTATTAGTGCTATGTGAAGTGCAATCACTCTCGTCCAGGATTTGAACTCGTAACGTCGTGTCCAATTCCTACGACGATAACCATTACACCACGGGCACCTCCATATAACCGTGCCAAGTAACCGTTCGATCTAATGATAATTAAACGCAATAAACTGACACAAAAAATAATAGAATACAAGACTCGGTGGAAAAGAAAGTCCACTGGTAATTGTGCAATGGTCTAATTTTTGTCCATACAGACAAATGGTATATGTGCACGCTTGAATGTGTCTTAGAAAATGAGATGCATGCAATTATCTGTAACTATGAAATAAAAAGTTCGTCCTATCCCCAGCTGAAAGAAAGAACTAGTTTTAATTAACAAAAATAAATAAATAAATGATAGAAAATGAAATAAAAAATAAATAAGATTTTATCAAGTGATATCTGCCATTCCTATGAAATTTAGAATTAAAATAAAAGAGACAGAAAGCACAGAAAAATACCAGGCCTTGCAATAAAACTTAAATAAAACTGCGGGACATGAAGGTGAGGGTGAAAATTAATGTAATTGGTCCTCTTGGAACAGTCTCCAAAAGCCTGGAAAATTGAGAGTGGAAACAGCAGATAAAAGGAAGTATAGAGGCCATCCCCACCAAAGCCTTGTTATGATTGGCCGAGAAAACTCTTTGAGAGCTGAGGAAGCTTGCTGTTACTCAGATTCCTGTGAAAAACTACCAGGAAATGATGTTGTAAGAGCCTTGTAAAACTTCTGCATATTTCCTCTCATTTCTTTATTTTTCTATTTTAATTTGATTACTAGCCTATTTTCTTTTGTCTTATTCCTCCGGCTGCAACTCTAGTCGAGTCTTACATTACTTCATTTTCTTTCTGCAAGAATTTTGAAGATAGAGAGAAAGTTTTTTTGTTGACTGTCAGTTACTTTTAGGAGGTGCCCGTGGTGTACTGGTTATCGTCGCAGGATATGGACACGGCAACACGAGTTCAAATCCTAGACCTGACTGATTGCATTTCACACAGCACTAATACCCTTGGGAAAGGTATGAATCCAAATATTCTCCCTCCAGCTATGGGTAAATAGTAGGGCAGACTAGGTTCTTCAGCCTTCAGTCATGGAGAACGAAAACTCTGAATTCAAACCTGTTAAACTTCGCTTAAAAATTGACCTTGTGTCGTATCCTGCCCGAGCGGAGGGGTTTGTAAATATGGTTAGTTACTTGTTTATACCATCTTGACACTAAGATTATATATATATATATATATATATATATATATATATATATATATATATATTAAATAATAGCCCTTATGGTATGAAAAAATCCGGCAAGTGATTTGAAGAGGAAATATACAACGAACCACTGTCAAGGGGAAAATATATATTGGAAAAAGAAAAAAAAAAGGCCAACCTTGTCATACCAATCGAAAAAAAAAATAATCAAAAGTAAGCTACAATGCAAAAAGAGCTCAATATTAAGTAGAGCAAAATAGTAACGATAATGACTGAGTGATTCAGGAACTAACCTACTACAGTTTCGCCTAAGCGGCTCATCAGAGATTAGGTACCCTGATAAACCACTAAGGCGAAATTATAGTTGGTTAGTACTTCCTGACTCACTAAGTAATTATCATTACTATATATGTATATATATATATATATATATATATATATATAAGAAGAGTGAAGAGAATGAAGTAGGATCTAATTCAATTAGAAAATTTAGAGATTTGTATATATATATGTATATATATATATATCGATGATGAAACGCAAAACTCTCATAAATTCTCCATGGTTGAGAGGAGAATGCTTGGAAATAGTTGTCGGTAAAGCAGGGAGAGATTGTCGCTTGTTAACTCTCTCTCTATTATCATTACGAGATATATACACGAAAGAACCTCACTCGCTATATAACCTGTATGTGTCTGAGGAAAGACGCCGATAACGACTAATTGGGGGCGATAACTGTAACCGGCCTAAACAATTGAACACGTGACTAAATTGTAAACAACGGAAAGTAGTTAGTCGCGGTTTATTCTTCAAGGGGAGAAGATAGGAGCAGAGATGAATGAAAGAAAAGGACTTCTCCCTGAATAAAACTCACACTACGGGGTCAGGGAACCTCGTTAGCTAAAATTCCCAAAATTGATCAATACATGAAAGGAGATCAAACGAATATTTATACATCGTAGTCTTATCTGAAATAAGAAGTATGGTAGTCTACCAACGCATCTCTGAAAGCCCAAAGATGAAAGAAATTACATTGTAGTCTTATCCGAAATACGACGTGTGTTCATCTAACCAACGCAGCTCTGAAAACCCGTAGATGAAAGAAATTACATTGTAGTCTTATCCGAAATACGAAATGTGTTCATCTAACCAACGCAGCTCTGAAAGCCCGTAGAAGAAAGAAATTACATTGTAGTCTTATCCGAAATACGACGTGTGTTCATCTAACCAACGCAGCTCTGAAAGCCCGTAGATGAAAGAAATTACATTGTAGTCTTATCCGAAATACGACGTGTGTTCATCTAACCAACGCAGCTCTGAAAGCCCCTAGAAGAAAGAAATTACATTGTAGTCTTATCCGAAATACGACGTGTGTTCATCTAACCAACACAGCTCTGAAAGCCCGTAGATGAAAGAAATTACATTGTAGTCTTATCCGAAATACGACGTGTGTTCATCTAACCAACGCAGCTCTGAAAGCCCGTAGAAGAAAGAAATTACATTGTAGTCTTATCCGAAATACGACGTGTGTTTCATCTAACCAACGCAGCTCTGAAAGCTCGAAGATGAAAGAAATTACATTGTAGTCTTATCCGAAATACGACGTGTGTTCATCTAACCAACGCAGCTCTGAAAGCTCGAAGATGAAAGAAATTACATTGTAGTCTTATCCGAAATACGACGTGTGTTCATCTAACCAACGCAGCTCTGAAAGCTCGAAGATGAAAGAAATTACATTGTAGTCTTATCCGAAATACGACGTGTGTTCATCTAACCAACGCAGCTCTGAAAGCCCGTAGAAGAAAGAAATTACATTGTAGTCTAATCCGAAATACGACGTGTGTTCATCTAACCAACGCAGCTCTGAAAGCTCGAAGATGAAAGAAATTACATTGTAGTCTTATCCGAAATACGACGTGTGTTCATCTAACCAACGCAGCTCTGAAAGCTCGAAGATGAAAGAAATTACATTGTAGTCTTATCCGAAATACGACGTGTGTTCATCTAACCAACGCAGCTCTGAAAGCCCGTAGAAGAAAGAAATTACATTGTAGTCTTATCCGAAATACGACGTGTGTTCATCTAACCAACGCAGCTCTGAAAGCTCGAAGATGAAAGAAATTACATTGTAGTCTTATCCGAAATACGACGTGTGTTCATCTAACCAACGCAGCTCTGAAAGCTCGAAGATGAAAGAAATTACATTGTAGTCTTATCCGAAATACGACGTGTGTTCATCTAACCAACGCAGCTCTGAAAGCCCGTAGAAGAAAGAAATTACATTGTAGTCTTATCCGAAATACGACGTGTGTTCATCTAACCAACGCAGCTCTGAAAGCCCGTAGAAGAAAGAAATTACATTGTAGTCTTATCCGAAATACGACGTGTGTTCATCTAACCAACGCAGCTCTGAAAGCTCGAAGATGAAAGACAATAGATTGTAGTCTTATCCGAAATACGACGTGTGTTCATCTAACCAACGCAGCTCTGAAAGCTCGAAGATGAAAGAAATTACATTGTAGTCTTATCCGAAATACGACGTGTGTTCATCTAACCAACGCAGCTCTGAAAGCTCGAAGATGAAAGAAATTACATTGTAGTCTTATCCGAAATACGACGTGTGTTCATCTAACCAACGCAGCTCTGAAAGCTCGAAGATGAAAGAAATTACATTGTAGTCTTATCCGAAATACGACGTGTGTTCATCTAACCAACGCAGCTCTGAAAGCCCGTAGAAGAAAGAAATTACATTGTAGTCTTATCCGAAATACGACGTGTGTTCATCTAACCAACGCAGCTCTGAAAGCCCGTAGAAGAAAGAAATTACATTGTAGTCTTATCCGAAATACGACGTGTGTTCATCTAACCAACGCAGCTCTGAAAGCCCGTAGAAGAAAGAAATTACATTGTAGTCTTATCCGAAATACGACGTGTGTTCATCTAACCAACGCAGCTCTGAAAGCTCGAAGATGAAAGAAATTACATTGTAGTCTTATCCGAAATACGACGTGTGTTCATCTAACCAACGCAGCTCTGAAAGCTCGAAGATGAAAGAAATTACATTGTAGTCTTATCCGAAATACGACGTGTGTTCATCTAACCAACGCAGCTCTGAAAGCTCGAAGATGAAAGAAATTACATTGTAGTCTTATCCGAAATACGACGTGTGTTCATCTAACCAACGCAGCTCTGAAAGCCCGTAGAAGAAAGAAATTACATTGTAGTCTTATCCGAAATACGACGTGTGTTCATCTAACCAACGCAGCTCTGAAAGCCCGTAGAAGAAAGAAATTACATTGTAGTCTTATCCGAAATACGACGTGTGTTCATCTAACCAACGCAACTCTGAAAGCCCGTAGAAGAAAGAAATTACATTGTAGTCTTATCCGAAATACGACGTGTGTTCATCTAACCAACGCAGCTCTGAAAGCCCGTAGAAGAAAGAAATTACATTGTAGTCTTATCCGAAATACGACGTGTGTTCATCTAACCAACGCAGCTCTGAAAGCCCGTAGAAGAAAGAAATTACATTGTAGTCTTATCCGAAATACGACGTGTGTTCATCTAACCAACGCAGCTCTGAAAGCCCGTAGAAGAAAGAAATTACATTGTAGTCTTATCCGAAATACGACGTGTGTTCATCTAACCAACGCAGCTCTGAAAGCCCGTAGAAGAAAGAAATTACATTGTAGTCTTATCCGAAATACGACGTGTGTTCATCTAACCAACGCAGCTCTGAAAGCTCGAAGATGAAAGAAATTACATTGTAGTCTTATCCGAAATACGACGTGTGTTCATCTAACCAACGCAGCTCTGAAAGCCGGTAGATGAAAGAACTGAGAGAAAGTAAAGATTAGAAATCAAGTCAGTGGAACTGTAATTGAAAAATATTTAAACTTCTTGGGTGGTAATAATCCTTATGTGAATAGACATGAGGCAGTGAGGCGAAAAAGGCCTCTGAGGTAATCTGGAAAGTTGAGAATTGGGACTATAATTGTCATCCTTTTGTTAGGATAATTTCCTCATTCTTTGTAATGTTGTATAAATTGTATTATCGATAAATTGATGATATTTGATAAGAAAAGGGAGAAGGAATATTTCCTAAAAGGATAAGGCCTGTGGATTGATATTCTGTTATTCGCACCTGAAGCCCGAGAAGGCGGACATAACCTATTGTGTAGAGAAATTGGATTTTTTTCTTCCTTCTGTAATATTTTTTGCCTTTCTATCTGACTGAGTTTTTTTTTAATACAGAATATTTATATTTTTGGATCTAATTCAATGACCACAGCGGTCTTAATTTATTCTTTCAATGTTGAATGTTGTATTTGTCGAAGGCCTTGTATTTGAGGAGGGAAAGCTTACAGTTAGCAGTGTTTAATTTCACTCTTCCACCTATAACTCACTCGTGGCTTTAGATGTGAACTTACTTCGAGTTGTTGATACCTATCACTATTAAATATATTTGGCTGTCCGCGGCACACCTCCATGTCCGGTTTTAACGGGTGGACTTGGCAAGAACGGATAGAAATCTGCAAGCCCACCGGGCAGATGGCGGTGTAACAATATAGGTATGCCAAAAAATGTTAGTAATCTATATATAATTATTTATATAGTCCAACGAATTGACACCAATTTATTTCCTCCGACAGTAACCGTTACACCCCAACTGCATATATATATATATATATATATATATATATAAATGCGCCTGTGTTGTTATATATATATATACATATATATATAGTAGTCGAACTGTCCCTTTTCAATAGCTACGACACTGAGGTGTACGGGAAGGCGCTACTCCTTTCCCTAAATTTCAGATCTTAAGATATTAAGCGTATATATAAAATAAACTTATATATATATATATATATATATATATATATATATATATATATATATATATATATAATGCAAACTCCGGTAGTAGGAACCTTTGAGCTCAGTCCCAGAAGTTTCTTGCTTGTTTCGAAGCGATACAAATTTTCTATGAAGGAGTCATTGGTACTTGACTTTGGTTGGACAAAAAACATTGCCTCACTTTAAGATTCAAAGTCTTGACTCGAACCAATCACGAATTATCATTTCAAGTCAAAAACATTTGTAGCTTTGTTTTATTTTTATACTTTAAAATGTTGATTTAGGTAAATTTTGAAGATAGTTTTCATAATAACGTTACAAAAAAAAGATAGAAACGAAAAAAAATGTTTAGGCATTTCGGGCCCATGAATATCACCCCTAAAAAAACAAATCTTGACTTAGACGAATTGATTTTCGAAAGAAATAATTTAAAAAAAATTATCGTTATAAATCTAAATTAGTTTTACTTCCCTTTTTTTTTCAGGAATAAATGTTTGTATTAATCTAACAGCTGTATCTAAACTTTAATTTTTTTCTATTCTTTCAATATTAAATGAGAGAAATTTAATAATATGATGTTGGGCCGAACTTGTTCGAGGCCCACCTATGACTTGTCTGTGCTTCTGTGTACATATTTATATGCGTGTATGGATGTCTTTGTCTGTGTGAATATGTTGGAGTGTGGTTTTTGTCAATGACCGAAACATTTAGTGGTTAGTGTCAAAGATTCTTATGGTAACACTGTTGCTTAACCGTGTTCAAAAGCATTTGTTTTGAAAAAAAAAAAGCAACAAATAAAGGAAAAAGTTATTTTTTCGTTTATTAAATTGGTTACGTATCAGCTGAGCAAAACCCAACTGTCATAAAAATTTGTTCTATTGCATTTAGAAAAATTATAATTGGATGCTAAAACCCTTCCCATACTTTAGTTTACAAAAATAGTAAATTATATCATAATACACATAATTTCCCCCCCCATATATATATATATATATATATATATAATAACTTATTGAATAATAGCACTTACCGTGAGGGGAAAATAAACGCAAGTAATTCGAAGATAAAAATATACAACGAATCACTGTCTAGGGGAAAAATATATATATATATTGGAAAAAAAAGGTCAACTTTGTCATACCAATTGAAAAAATCAACAGATACGCAATTGATTGGTCAAAAGAAAAACACACCGTAATTGCTGCTAAGCCACAAGAGCAAAAAAGTACTCAAAACTAAGTAGAGCAAAATAGTGATAAAGTTTATTCCGTTGCTCAGGAACTCACCTACTACAGTTTCGCCTAAGTGGCTCATCAGGGTAATATATATATATATATATATATATATATATATATATATATATATATATATATATATATATATATATATATATATATATATATTGTCATTTACAAATAGACTGTTTCGTTGTATGAACTCTTCTGTATGGTCGGTTTTACATATATATATATATATATATATATATATATATATATATATATATATATATATATATATTAGATCTGTAAATTAATTTCAAGGAAGTATTTTACGATTTTATTTCAGATAATTTAAACTTTAATAGTCTAAAATATTTCGATCATTCAGCGTTTTCGGATTATTTTCTTTATCATTATTGTTATATTAAGAACATTTCACCCGATATGTCTTCCAGCCTTCTTCAGATGTTTGTCGAAATCGGAAACCTATGCGGAACTTCAAACCACATCCTTTATTTACTAGAAGGAGGTCACTTTTTCTAATCCCCTTAACCATAATCGAGCATAAGTGCTAAGTAATCGTTTATTGTTACTCGCTTACAGTCGGGTTTGAAACTGCAACCTTCGGATAATTGTCTATTACCGTTACAGCTAGAGAACATATCGTCCGAAACGTTGTGAATATAATAATAAAGATAAAGATAATAGTCCAAAAAATCTGAATGATAAAAAACATCAAGCTTCTCAGAAATTCCGATAATTGATAGTCTTAAATATGTCATTAAACTGCTTCCAGAAGACGGGCTCCTGGGAGCCTGGAGTCGGATTTCTTTTACACTACTCCCAGATACGTTTGGTCAAACAGATCTGCTTGGAATTCCTTCGAAAGATAAGAATACTTGATTGCGTAGTCTATTCGTATTTGTTAGACTTTTCATATGCATAGATCTAACCCCACTCAATTCATATGCATGCTTAAATAAAATAAAACTATAAAGAACCACATTGATATTTATTTGCGGATCTATTTAGTTTAGAATATTTACTTTTCTCTTATTGGACAAACAAAACTATCGAACATACACCCACACACACACACACACACATATATATATATATATATATATATAGAGAGAGAGAGAGAGAGAGACAGACAGACAGAGACAGACAGACAGGGATTAAAGAGAGAGAAAGACACTGATAAGCTGAGGGAAGGATAAAAATAAATAGAATGGGCCCATAACTTTTCACGGTTGGAGGATAACGACATCACATACAGCAATTTTCTTAGAAAAGTGTTCTACGAATAGTTCTTCAAACTTTTTAACCAATTTATTCATTAATTCTACGAGGGTGAGTAAAAATGTAATACCTTTTGTATAGAACAGCAATAATTACAGGAATATCGTCAGAAGGCGTTCAATTTTGCCTATCGATAAGTTCTCTCTCAGCATCACGATTCGCAAGCATCAAGACAAGTGAGAAAATCATGTCATTTGAGTAGACCACTTTACCGTATCCACTGTACTTACCAGATTTAGCGCCTTCACACTATCATTTCTTCGACTCCATGAAAGAGGGTTGAAGAGGCGAACATTATGCCTGTGTCGAGGAAGTGAAAACTGCGGCGACGAAGTGGCTCAAAGAACAGTCAAAAGAGTTTTACGAGGCAGAGATAAATCCTTTCATACGAAGGTGGGCTTTTGCTATTGAGAAAAATGGCGACTAAGTAGGGATGAGATCCAATGAGGGCGACCTTCATCTATATATATGATATACCTTCTTGTGCCGGTAAATGTTCCTGTTTTGAATAGAAAGCATTACATTTTTCCCACCTTCGTATTTATTTAAGTCAAAAGTGGACCTTACTAAAATTTGTATCGAAATAGACATTCGTCTCGTTAAGTTATCACAATTTCTCAAAATGAAGTAAAATAATATTTGATTAAATTTTAAGAAAAAAGAAACATTTATTCAATGTAAAGTATAAAAATAAAATCAAGATATTTAAAAAAAATAATTATCGCGGAACACATTCATCTAAAACTAATATACACGGATCATTAAATAGGTTACCAGACATTTTTCGTATAGGAACTTTCATTGATAGTACACACATGAAGCTCTAGTCACCTTCGAAGTAATCTCCTCCGGCTGCTTCTAGAAGCCCCCATGGAAGTCTTACTGTGTGAGCGTGTCAATGACCTTCGTCATAGCCTCTTTCATATCCTCAATTGTCTCATAACGACAGCCTCTAAGCTTAGGGAATAACCAAAACTCACAGGGAGCAAGGTCAGGACTATAGGAAGGCTGAGGAACTGTCTTGATGCCCATCTTAGTCAAAAAGTCTGTGACAAGGACGGAGTTGTGGACTGGTGTATTGTCCTGGTGGAAATGCCACTAACCTGATTTGAAGAGTGCTGGCATATTCTGATGGAATCTCTTCCTGAACTCCCTTAAAACCTCAACATAGTAACACTAAGTCTAACCCTAAACATCTGGCCAATCAACTCTTGTGTATTGACTTCCTTACTCCTCCCACACCTCTCATCACCCCTCACAGCTACCCTGCCTTACTTGAATCTCTTATTCCACTCACAAACTGATGTTCGATTTATGCAAGATAGTCCAAAAGCAGTCTGAAAAATTCCATACGTTTCTGTGGCATTTTTTCCAAGTTTAAAACAGAATTTTATTGCATATCGTTCTTCTAAAGTGTCCTCACGTCCAGATTGCATTTTTAAAATACACCGGCTGTGACAATCATGCTTTAGTAGGATGTATTCCAATTGCTACTGTAGCTGTTCATTTAAACCTGAAATCATAAAAATTGGCCAGTTATCTCAAAAGATGTATAGCTATAGGATGCTTAATTTTCAAATGTCTACGACAATTTAAAATGCCCATAGAAAAAAAGTCTGGAAACTTATAGTATGCACCTCGACATTTTTATATGACTACAAAAAGTCTGGAAACGTATTCAAGGCACCACGTATCTATAAACATAAAAAAAAATAAAATAATCTTATTGAATGTTGCTGCCCGTTGAGTACAGTGTTCAACAGAGTCCCGGTAAAAAAGGTTTCAAACCCAGGTAGAGTCATACGAAAGCCTTAAAATGGTACTTGATGGCATCTTGCTTAACGCACAGTATAATAAGGTACGGATCAAGGATAAAGTGGAGTAATCATGAAAAAGAGTAACATCCTTCCCTACACCTTAGTGTAGAAGCTAATGAAAAGAAAGCTTTCGGTCACCCTAGACTACGGTCAACATCTTTACGACTTTTTACTTATATATATGGATATATATATATATATATATATATATATATATATATATATATATATATATAAGTAAAAAGTAAAATTTAAAAACATAGAAATAAATAGTGAAACCAGGAAAAAAACGTTTTATAAATATATATATATATATATATATATATATATATATATATATATATATGTATAACATATATATATATATATATATATATACATACATATATATATATATATATAAGTAAAATTTAAAAACATAGAAATAAATAGTGAAACCAGAAAAAAAAAGTATCCAACATACACACTAGGAAAAAATAGGTAGCTAATTAAATGGTATCGAAATTAATATAAGCATTAATATTTCTCTTAAAAGTTAATTATCGGATTTAACATGAAAAGAAAATAAATTAAACAAATAAATAAAAAAGTTAAATTACCGTAATTATAACTGACAGAAGAAATTTGAAAATTGAAATAAACGGAAATTCAATAAAGCGAGGAGGTAACTCCTTAATCTCTTTCCCCTCCCACTCCATCCCACGTGTCTATTATGTTTTAACTAATTATCCATAGGATCTGAAGAAGTCTCGTATAATTTTTTTTCTTCGTGTTTTTGCTTCATACCAGAAACTGAAAAACGGGGTGGAAATAAATTTATAATCCTAAATTAACCGGTCTTTGTTTTTTTCTTAAAGAAAAGATATATATATATATATATATATATATATATATATATATAATATATATATATGTTGATTAATTGATTGATTGATTTAATAGAATATCTAGATTTATTCAGCACTAAAATTTAAGGGATCACGTTCATTGGATATTAGTATTTATATTTTTTGGAAGTTGATTCTTAAACCTTTGTTTGTGGGGGCCATGATCTAAAGGAATTATTATCTTTAAATAGAAGTATTTGCCTCATTGATTGAAAACTACCGGGCATTATCACTTCAGTTCGGAGTCTACCTGAGACTAATGGTAATGAAGGGATACAGCACTCCCTCTAGAACCTGAACCTCAATATTTGATAGTCTTTAATATCATACCAAGGACACCCCATGATTTACAGGGGATGTTGTCAACTACTTTCACCCTCAACAATAATGCAATTATAAATAAACAATTATATATATATATATATATATAGAGAGAGAGAGAGAGAGAGAAGGTTCTGACACCAATTTTCATCTTGCAAAAGTTATCTATTTTATTTGCAGAGAATGCAGTTATGGTACTGTGAGCCTTGCCAACTAGGCATTATATATATATATATATACACAGAGAGAGAGAGAGAGAGAGAGAGAGAGAGAGAGAGGGGAAGAGAGAGAGAGAGAGTGCACGGAAGAAAAATTAGGAATATTCTAGTATAAACGACTCTATTAAAGTACAAGATTCATTTTAATTTAAAAAACAAAACAAAAATAGAATAAGAAGATTGACATACCGCAGTAATTTTACCAATATGGTCACAATTTTTTCAAATCTCGTATCAACACGCCTTCGAAACGATTTGCATGCCTCAAAAATAAATTTTTCACATATTTTATTCCATTGTTCCTCAATAGCAGTCTTAAGCAAACCAATATCTGAATGGCATTTGTTTTATTTTCTAAAACGCCCCATTTAGTGTAATCAAGGGGGTTAAGGTCTTATGTTAAATCTTGCTTAGTTTTCTCTAGGACTTTCAATCCACTACTTTTTTTTTATTGACGCTGTGGAGTCCTGCATAATCGGTGTAGCGAAAACAGTTAATATAAAGCCTGCTTTTCGTTTTTTGTTCAATTCTTCTCTCCCCATTTCCTTAAAAAGCACTTTTTCTGTTTAAATTTTTTCTTTTCATTGTATATGGTAGACAAATAAACTTTGGTTTGGCTTCGGCGTTAAGCAAATCATTGATTCTTTGTCGTTTCTTTTTGTGCTCACTCATATTAGGCTGAATTTTACTTTTTTAAAAAAGTCTTTGAATAATAAAGCTAATCATGAAAATTTAGACTCATCACAATTTTTTTAAAAACTGGACTAATCAGACTAAAAAATAAATCTTTTAAAAGTCATTCTATAGTTTCCTTCCACACCTTATATATATATATATATATATACAATGTGTGTGGTGATGCAAAAGTTTATCAACCGTTGTTTATCTCTGTTTCATTTGCAGAGTATGCAGTTGAGGTACTTGTAGCCTTACCAACAGGACATTGTATGTAATATACCGTACCTATGGACATTAATGGGCGTGTTGCAATCCTCATAAATACGTGGATAGTCTTGTAAATGTAGATAATAATCTGACTGAGTAGTTCACCACTGGCAGTGGGTTACCTTCTTCACACCGCAGGCTAGTATTGTATTTTGTTAATGTTATAAAGATCTCCATTTAATTTCCAAAATCTGTTTTTGGTTATTTTCTAATTCAGTAACATTCTGTTTAGTTACAACTCTGCACACACACACACACACACGC
>CAUZXS010004903.1:0-33568 GCA_963585895.1 Sepioteuthis lessoniana
ACAATGAATGGTCAGAAGCACTTGTCACATCAAGGAAATATCTATGTACATAATGTTAGAGAAAACTGAAATTATTTCGTTATCTAATGCTTAAACCATGATATCAATTTTTAATAACATATTACGAATTAACTGAATATTTTCTTAAAGGTGTTATCTCTTTTTTCTTTTCAGGTATAATAATTCAATTTTATTCAAAAGAAAATGCTTTATAGAATACTCTGAAAAACTTGAACGACGCTTTATTGCGTGAATTTCTGAAGAAATTAGCGAGAATTACACAAACTGCCATAAAGATTTACACATGGCAACTGAGTGTGAGCGGCAAAACAGTTGCTGAATTCTTTTAAACACACAGTAAATTCATTGAACTCAAAATTTAAATAATTTTCATGAAAAGAGAAGGAAACTTGTATAAAATTGTTAAGTCGAACTATCAGTACGAAAATGACTTGTTTATTTTCCGATTCACACCGTGTTCGATCCCAGATACGGGAAGCTAATATGTCTAACCACACTGATGAGTTCTGATAGAACGAAACAGATCTGTCTGTGGATGACGATATATATATATATATATATATATATATATATATATATATATGTGTGTGTGTGTGTGTGTGTGCAACTGGATCGGCTGTGCCTGAGTACACAGATGGCAACTTTGCATAGGGTCAGAATCACCACAAAAACGAAACATATCTTCGTTATGACACACAATTGTATCACATAATGTGGCTTCAATGCTAAAAGTCTAAGAGTCTGGCATCACCTATTGTCAATATCAACCACATATCCTCTCTAAAACGGGCAGGTGGTACCTTTTAATGTTGCACCTATGGATCGATTAGGTCTCTTTCATAAGAATAAGTGCTTTGGTGTTCAAATTATTACGAAATAAAGTGTTTGTACCATATATAGTTGGAGGCATTAATTATTACATCTTGCTTGGCATAAAATTACCATATATATATATATATATATATATATATATATATATATATAACTATATATATATATATATATATATATATACGCAGTTTCTTCCAGGCAGCGGTCGTATCGATACTGCTGTATTGATGCACTACTTGGACGCTAACTAAACGGCTGGAAAAGAAGCTAGACGGCAATTACACAAGAATGCTGCAAGCAATATTGAACAAGTCCTGGCGGCAGCACCCCATAAGGCACCAACTATACGGCCACCTGCCTGCCATCACGAAAACTATCCAAGTTAGATTAACCAGACATACAGAACACTGCTGGAGAAGGAGGGACGAGCTCATAAGTGATGTACTCCTATGGACCCCCACATATGGCCGGGCAAATGCAGGACGACCAGCTCAAACATACATTCAGAAGCTATGTGAGGATACAAGATGTAGCCCTGAAGACCTGCCAGAGGCGATGAACGATAGGGAGAAGTGCCGAGAGAGGGTCAGGTATATCCGTCCTAGCCGCACGACATCATGATGATGATGATATATATATAAACACACACATTCATATATAAATTGAGAGAGAGAGAGAGAGAGAGAGAGAGATAACAACGTCAACAGCAGATGTGTGGCCAATATAGGATTCTAGTGATGATGTCACTGGGTTTGGACCAAGTTTTCAGGCCAAAACCCGAGGAAAGGAAAAAAAACCATCACACACACACACACACATATATATATATATATATATATATATATATATATATATATATTGTTTGTCTGTATATGCGCGTGTGTGTGTGTGTGTGTGTGTGTGTGTGTGTGTGTGTGTGTGTGTGTGTGTGTGTGTGTGTGATTGTGAGTGTGTGTGTTTCTGTATAGAATGGTGATTCCTTTGCGTGTTAGAAAGACTAAATGTGTTTACCAATTGCTGCTACGAATTTAAGAAACGAAAGAGGATAACGGAAGGATTCCAGACAACTAGTAAGTCTCAAATTTACTTCTTGTTTTCTTGATATTTCCTCCCTTATGAAATTTAATACATCCTTTCTGTCTACTGTTTATCGCATTACGATTTCGTTTATTGTTGCAATGAATATGGATATCTTTCTTTATATAATATGTCACCACTGGTTCTGCGAATAATTTCTTGGGGACATTATTATAATTTAATTTTATTTGATTCAGACATTTTTAATC
Source organism: Sepioteuthis lessoniana (assembly GCA_963585895.1). NCBI lineage: Eukaryota > Metazoa > Mollusca > Cephalopoda > Myopsida > Loliginidae > Sepioteuthis > Sepioteuthis lessoniana. Next base: position 2,139 of record CAUZXS010004903.1, read on the forward strand.
GAAAGTGATATTACGGCATTTCGAAAAGAATACTTTAAAAAATTCATCTAAATACGTAAGTGAATTTATTTCTGTCGTAACATAAAACTTGGAATCAATTAACTTTATATTGAAGATAAATTATTATATCTTAACATGCCCGTCTTTCTTGGCAAGTTTTACAAATTTTAAACCTGCATTTGTCAGTATGAAACTAAATTTATAACGCTATGTCTCACTCATAAGGAGAAGTGATAAAAGTGGTTGGTCTAGACGGAAACCGGCGAGGAAAGCGGCATGAACTAACCGAGTATAAAGTGCGACAGTAAGAGTCTGACATCTCATAAGGCATTTACATATGTGTGTGTGTGTGTGTGTGTGTGTGTGCGTGTGTGTGTGTGTGTGTGTGTGTGTGTGTGTGTGTGTGATATCAATTAACCAGTGTAGTTTGAACTGGCCATGCCTATATATTCATGTGTGGAGTTTCTCATGTAACGTAATGGCCGAGGGATTTCGGTTCATGCCTTTATGTTTAGTTAGGCTGAGAACCTTTCGGTTCAGCACATGGGTTAGGTGCAAACATTGATGCAGGTGTTAACGCGGGCGCGCGCGGATGAACGAAGGTGTCACTCAGAAATGTTACAATAGTCCGAGACGAAACGGGTGACGGAGTGCGAGTGACGTCACGCACCGGAAGCGCGCAGAGGTTTGTGGAGAATTGAAAGAAAGTTAGAGAGTTGAAAACTTTTGGAGGATCGACTTTTGGAGCACGCAGACGCGAGGCGAACTTGCGCCCTATGGGGGCCGCTCCAGATGGGGGCCAAATGAATAAGACGGTATAGCGAGATTGTGTCTCTCCTCCTTATGTCGAAACCTTTTACTCAAAGTTAATAAAAAGGTTTCGTACCTGAACAAGAAGTCGTTGCGTGTTTTCGAATTTCGAGATTCCTATGTTCTAACGTTAAGAACATTATGCATATATGTTACCAACATTATATGTCCATTTCGCACATGGCGTTAATTGGGCTATGGAACACTCAGTGGTTTGTGTCCGAAGGTGATTCCCAGTCACATTCTTGTAACAGTTTTAAAGTCATAGTTTTCCTTCTCTGAGGCCGGCTGGCATCATCATCATCATCATCATGTCACGCCGCCTGCAGGATATCCTTGACCCTTCTCCCGCCACGCGTCTCTATCGTCCCACGCTCTCGTAGGTTTTCAAGCCTACATCCTGTATCGTCACAGAGCTGTTTTTATATAGGTTCTAACTGGTCGTCCCGCCTTTACTTGTCCATGTAAAGGGGTTCACTAGAGTATGTTGCTTATAAGTTTGTCCCTACTTCCCCAGCAATGTCTCGCATACCTGGTTCGTGATGAGTGATAGGTGGCCATACACTTGCTGCTTTGTGGGGTGCTGCTTTGTGGGGTGGTCCCTCCTGGACTTGTTCAATATTGCTTGCAGCATTCACGTGTAATTGCCGTCAAGCTTTTTCTCCATACATTTATTTAGCGTCCATGTAGTGCATCCATATAGCACTAAGGACCCCCACATATGGCCGGGCTAAACAGGATGACCAGCTCCATCACACATACAGCAGCTCTGTAAGGATACGGGATGTAGCCCTGAAGACCTGCCAGAGGTGTTGAACGATAGGGAGAATTGGCGAGAGAGGGTCAAGGATATCCGTGCCTGTGGCACGACATGATGATGATAATATATATATATATATATATATATATATATATATATATCATTTTGTATGTATATATCTATATCATTATATATATATATATGTATCATTATATATATATATATATATATATATATATATATATATGTGTGTGTGTGTGTGTGTGTGTAAATCTGTTTATATCAACATCATATCATGCAGGTATGTATGTAAGTATCTCTTTCACTCTCTCTCTCTCTCTCTATATATATATATATATATATATATTCATATATACATATACATGATGTTTTTCGTTTACACACGCACACACACACATACACACGTATATATATATATATATATACTTTATTCCCGCCATTTGTATCTGTATATATATCTAAAGATCGTCTCCTATTTCTATCTATCTATCTATCTATCCTGAAAACTGAAAACTATATTAACATTTTCATTTCTTAAAAACACCTCCGTAACGTTGCACATGAAGTTTTTTTTTCGTTCACACACACACACACACACACACACACACACATATATATATATATATATATATATATATATATATAGTACCTAATAGATACCTTATCATTTGAGAAAACATTAAGTCTATGATAATTAAATAAATCCTCTTGATGTCAGCGGAAAAATAAATTGTGTGGAAGGTATCCGTTTTAACTTTTTCTGATATCCACCGTTTTTAAATCATCGTTTCTGTAACGTATTTGATTACCCTGAGAGCCTTTCTTTTATCACAAATCTGTATTTAATTATCAGAAGATTCCCGTTGGATTATCACAGAAACCTCATCATTGGTTCATTCTATTTACATTTCTCTCCAAAATCAACGATTTGAACTCTAAGCATTTTCTTCTGGGACCCCTATATGCTTGCTGTTTCAGTATTCTTGCCATCTTAGAGAATATGATGCTCTTAGCGAAACAGACTTTCTTCACGGAAAGGAATTTGCGTCCCTTGGAAGTAAAACTGAGTCCCAACTGGTAATAAATTATTATATTCTATTAGTAGATTTTCAGTGTTCCTAAACAAACAGTAATCCAGTTGGGTCTCAGTTGTACCATAAGTCGGGGCTATATTTATTTTAATTCAGAATGACAGAAGAATTGTAATACGTATTTCAATAGATTCATTCTTTAATTAATATTGATTTCCTTTTTTTAATTTAACAGAGTAGATGCATTAATATATATATATATATATATATATATATAGCGAGAGAGAGAAAGAGAGAAAAAGTGAGAGAGAAAAAGAGAGAGAGAGAAAGAGAGGGGTCCATTTGCCAAGTGGATACTGTGTTCGTCAAATACCCGGGAGAAATGAGTTCAATCACAGGTCGAGTCATATGAAACCCTCAAAAAAACTACTTGATACAGCCTTGCTTGACACTCATCATAATAAGGTACGTATCAAAGATAAAGTGTATCAGTCTTGGGAAAGGAATAGCGCCCTCTGTTACACCTCAGTGTATTAGCCAATGAAAAGGGACCTTCTGGGTCACCTTCAAATACGGTCGCCAACTCTGCTCAAATATATACATATATATATATATATGTGTGTGTGTGTGTGTGTGTGTGTGTGTGGAAAAAGACAGAGAGAGATACAGAGACAGAGAAAGAGAAGGAGATGTTTGCTGTACATTTCCTCGAAATACATGCAATTATTCAAACTAAAAATAACACTCTAAATTAAACCATTATCAAGTTCTATTTCTAGTTCTAAAATGTAGCATAAGAATATAGATTAAAATATAATTAAGTTTAACTTACAATTTATTGATCCAAAAGTGAATTAAGAAAAAAAATCATTCAAAGAAGGATTGCTTTAACACGTTAAGCACCAAGAATTGCCTCCGAACCAACAGGGGGTGTTCTCGTGGTGTAATGGTTAAAGCGATGGACTGCGGAATCGTAGTAAGCGGGTTCGTACTCCAGTCGCGCTATTACGTTCACTTTCGGGCAAATACCCTTGGGAAAGGTATGAACCCCCTTATCCTCCCAGCTATGGTTTGAATAGTATCACTACTGTTCTTCTAGGAGAACGGCTTTGGCATTAAATAACTTACAAAGGTTGATATGTCATTAAACAAAGAAACCAAACCAAACCAAACCGAACCAACAATCTTAAGAGTAAAGTGGAGATGAAGTCTAATGAGATATCACTCCCTAAGTGCGTAATATAAACGCGGAGGGATTTCGTTTTATATATCTTGCCTTTGGGTTTAGTTAAGCTGAGAACCTTTCGGCCTAGTGCAGGGGTTAGTTAGGTGCACACATTGAGTGCAGGTGTTGACGCGCGCTCGGGGCGGATGTGACAATCACAGATGTCACAATAAAAACCCCAGATATAAATTGGACTGGGTACGTGAATGACGTCATACCCAGAAACGCTGAGGATTTGGGAAGTTGAAGTTGAGATCCGACGCGAGAAGAAGGTAGACGATTTTCAGAGCTCGCCGAGGCGAGACCAGTTGGGGTCTACGAAATGTGCTGCACGTGGTGGGGTCAGATGGAAAAGTTAGCATAGAAAGAGATTATGCCTCTCTCTCGTCATGTTGAAAAACGTTAAACTCAAAAATGTTATAAAAAGTTTCGTACCTGAACCCCAAAAAAAAGAGTGTCGCAAGTGTTTCGTATTTTTCGGATTCCTATATGCGTATGAACATTATGAACATTCAATGAACATATGTATATTTCATGTACTCATATCTGGCAATTTAACAAGTGGACTGGCGTGATTAGCGCATAAGGTTCAAAAGTACGAGAAGACATGATCATTATTTACTGACCATAATGATGTTATGTGATCCAAAGTGACTGAAATTATAATACTTATATTCTATTTGGATCTGCCCTCTAATGTATGGGCGGTTTCAGGTGTAGAGCAGATTTCTTCGTGAGGACAGCTGTTTCAGAAATATCTGAATAGTATTTATATTTGACATGGAAAAAAAACAACCCTGAAAAACAGATTAGATTTCCCTCTTAAGTGAAATTAAGGAAAGAAAATCCTGAGATTAAGAAAGTACATTGATAGTTATATAGGTTAATAGAGATATATAAAGAACAAACACACACACACACACACACACACACACACACATATATATATATATATACATGCGTGTGAAGAGAGTGATAATCATGGGTTATAAACGTTGAAACACAGATGGTCTAGTCGACGATTTGAACACGCGTCGCTGTGTCTATTTCATACGATGCTAACAGTTAAGCTACGGGAAAAAATAATTTCGTGAAAGAGGAAAAATATGGAACTCAGTTGGGTTTTAACTTTAGGGAGTGCCTCGAGTATCTTACAATAAATGTGACCCTTCCTTTCATCGTCCTACGGAGTAAAAGATGCCTGGAAATGCTAGCGGGTTTACAGACTGGACACAAGTAATTTATTCCTGTCAAAGCCTCAGGATTAGTATATCAGTAAATATGATTTCGGAAAATTATTCAAGATCGAAGGATGACTTTTTAGAAAAAAAAAAGACACCCAGAATAAGCTCCATGATCATTTTCGGAGGTTTAAATTCAAGCAAAGTCAGAAAATCCTGGAATAACAAACTTTTCCGACCGACAAACTCGGATAAAACTATAGTATCTGTTCTTCTCTGTCAGCCTTGTTCTTATCATCTGGTGCAAATAAGAAAATAACAAAATATATGAATAAATAACTGATTTTATTTTAGACCGGAGCCTCCCACACATACAGCATTACATTCTTACTGCGTCAAAATGGAAGAAGTGAGTGGTTTGACAACATCGTGATATCATTCACTGATTCTGAGCATATATGATAAGAGCAAGACTTGGTTTAAAAAATAAATTTCATGAATTAGTTATTTTGGCGATTAAAGTGAAGGATCGACTGTTTACAGAATAACCTTTCGCTTAAGTAGATTTCTTCAGTATTCCGTAAATTGAGACGATTAGGCAAGGTTTTTATTAAAATTTCTTCTCCAAACTTACACTTGGTTGCGGATAGAAAATATGGTACGTGCAAACCTTACACATTACAACGTATATTTGTATGAATTAACAATTTCGTTTGGCTTGGTTTGGTTTTATGGCATATCAGCCATTCTAAGTTATTTAATACCTAGTCCATTCTTATACATAGAAACAGTTCTATTTCAAACAATTCAGTTTAGTGTTAGTACACAGTTTCAATGTCAAAAATAGTTCTTTTTCAAGCAATTAAGTTCAGCCTAAGTACATAGTTTAATTGTCAAAAACAGTTCTTTTTCAAGCAATTAAGTTTAGCCTAAGTACAGAGTTTAAATGTTAAAAACAGTTCTTTTTAAAACATTTCAGTTAAGCATAAGTACGTAGTTTAAAAATAGTTCTATTGTAAACAATTCATTTTAGCATAAGTACACTTGACCCATAGATTGGGTCCTACTAGGTGCTACCTCAACGGGCCAGGATTGATCCGGGATCGATCGCAATAGAGGGATACTAGGCTTTACCCAAGCTCCAGCATTATTGGGACATCACCATGAGATCGTTTTGTGTCATATCCAGGACACTCGTTGGGGGGGTCTTATTCCTCTGCAAAGACGCAGTCGATTTATTCTGCCGTCCCATCTGACTGGGCTACAATCTGTCGGGTTATGAAATTGCATAGATAAACATCATACTGTAGTTATCTGACTGGCCACCGGAGTGCTGAGAAATTCTGATTTGTGTTTACAGTCAATGCATCAGTTGTTAAAACTTAATTTTTATTGCAGTTTTATGATTGCATATTCATCCCTAAGTTAATTTGCTAAATGTGTTTACAAAAATGAGGTTAAGTTGAACATGTTTATAGCAATCTGTTGGTGGAGGTGCCCGTAGTATAATGGTTATCGTCATAGGAAATGGACACGGTGACACGAGTTCAAACCCTGGACGAGGCTGATTGCATTTCACATAGCACTAACACCCTTGGGAAATATATGAATCCAATTATTCTTCCTCCAGCTATTGGTAAATAGTAGAACAGACCTGGTTCTTCAGTCTTGGTGAGGTAACTAGTCTAGGAGAAGGAGAACTCTGAATTGAAACCTCGAAATTGAAACTCCGCTTAAAAATTGACATTGTGTCATATCCTGCCCGAGCGGAGTGGTTGGGTAAATATCATAGCGATCTGTTGGAATTTAGGTAAGTGGCGTATATCAACAGTTAGGAGTATAAATTGACCCCAAGTTTTGTAGAGATTTTTTTCTGACTTAAAAGTAATCAGAACCAAACAAACCCGGTTCGTATGTACTTGAATGTGAAGTGTATAGAGTGTATTACAGGAAGTGGGGGTCGATAAAATTGAGATCATTAAGCTAAGAGGGGTTTCATCACTAATTGAAATTTTACGTGTCACTTGAGAAAAGAGGTAAAGAGAAGCAATGATGTGTTTTGTTTTTTTTTTACTCCCATTTTTTTTATAAAGGACATTAAGCAGTGTTTTCCAACACAGAGTTCAAAATTCGTGTTGAAGGCAGAAAAAGCAACAATGAAAAGAGGGGAAAAAACACCGCAGTTTCCATTTGTTAATTTTTTTTTGTCTTGCATCAATTTTTTTATGTAACCGCTTTCGTGTTGTTTTTTTGTTTTTTCTGCAGTTTCTTTTTTTTTAATTTAAACTGATTTTCCTCTTTTTTGGTGAGCCAAATTCTGTTTTGAATCATTTTTTTTTCTGCTTTTTTATTTTTCTTGCTTTTTCTTCAATCGCTTTTTTTTTTATCTTTTCCCGTGTTCACGTCTGTTATTTTTGCGGTATTAATGAAAACAGATACGAGTCGAACACACTTCATTGTTTTTTTAGAGATTTTTTACGGCATTCTTTGTTTTATTTTTTATTCAATAATTTAAGCAAGACTGTAAAATTTAATCTTTAGCAATTTTTCTTTTAATTTTGAAATGGTGATGGGATTATGTTGTTTTCCATCGTGTTATTTAACGGATTTAACGAAGAATATTTTATGAAAAAAATAAATTACTAAATAAGGAAGAACCTAACTTGTTTTTCAAACTTTTCTTCCTTAACAAACTTTCCCTTCCATTAAAAAAAGGGAACAACGTTATGAATAGTTGGGAAGAGATTTCATAAAAAAAAAAGCACGAAAGTATCTCCAGTATCTCACGTTAGTCTGTGATATTTGTTTTCCATTTATCGAGGTGTTGGGTCGGGAAATGAAATTTTATACCAATGTCAAGAATCAGAGTTCGCATCAACTGAAGACACAAATAAAAGGCTCTTCGTTTTTTGAAGATATTGGGATACTTAGAAGTCGGAAAGATATTGAGTCGAGTTTTCATAAACAACAACATTTGTGTATTCGATATATACTAACGCGAAATAAACTGAATAAAATAAAATAAATCTCATTTACGCATATATAGTCATTAAACATATACTCATAATATACATAGAAATAAAGCTGAAAAAATATACAAACGTTATTCAACAACTAGTCGTATGTATATATTGTTCTATGTATAAGCAATACGTACCAGACATATACAAATAGAAAGAAAAATATATGTGATGATAATTTAATTCGGCTTCTTTGTTAAATGGCATATCAATCTTTGTTGGTTATTTCATGCCAAAGCCATCATTTTAGTAATATAGCAGTGGTAATATTCAACCAATAGCTGGAGAGGATGCTGTCTTGTGATGCACAGAGATCTGCTTAATTTATGAGGAATACTTTATTAAAATTATATATATATATATATATATATATATATATATACGAGGATCATTAAATAAGTTTCCCGCCTTTTTTTAGTATGGGCAATTTTATTGAGAGTACACACATGAAACTCTAGTCCCCTGCGAAGTAATCTCCTCCGGCTGCAATGCACTTGTTCTACCGTTCCAACAACGTCTGGAAGGCCCCATGGAAGTCCGCTTGTGTGAGTGTCTCAATGACCTTCATCACAGTCCGTTTCATTTTTTCAATTGTCTCATAACGACAGCCTCTGAGCTTAGGAAATAACCAAAAGTAACTGGGAGCAAGGTCTCGACTATAGGGAGGCTGAGGAACTGTGTTGATGCCCATCTTGACAAATAGTCAGTGACAAGGTTGGAGTTATGGACTGGTGCATTATCCTGCTGGAAATGCCGCTGACCCGATTTGAAGAATACCGGCTTCTTCTGACGGAATCTCTTCCTGACCTCCCTTAAAACCTCAACATAGTAATCCTAACTCTAACTTTGGCCAATTAACTCTGGTCTGTTTACTTCCTTACTCCTCCCACTACCTCTCATCATCCATCAAAGACTCCCTGCATTCCTTGAATCTCTTATGACACTCGAAAACTGATACTCGATTCATGCAAGATGGTCGAAAAGCAGTCTGAAGCATTCCATACGTTTCTATGGCGTTTTTTCCAAGTTTAAAACAGAATTTTATTGCATATCTTTCTTCTAAAGTGTCCTCACGTCCAGATTGCATTTTAAAAATTTACTGTGACAATCCGGCTTTCATAGGATGTATTCCAATTGCTGCTGTAGCTGTTCATTTGCACCTGAAATCATAAAAATTGGTCCGTCATCTCATAAGATGAATAGTAATAATATACTGAATTTTCAAGAGTCAACGCCAATTGTAAATGTTTGTACAAAAAAAAGTCTGGAAACTTACTGAAAGCACCACGAATATATATATACATATATATATATATATCTGTGTGTGTGTGACGGTGTGACTTAAGAATGTACTATCTGTTTAGAAAATAAAATTATCAGTTTTAACCAGGTCCTTCCGGTGGGACTTTAACTACGCTGAATTTATTCTCTGTAGAGTGGCAAGAAAATTCCAAATGAGAACGTCCTGTGTATGACACTAACTTGCATCTAAAGGTGAATTTCCAGTTCTAGAGATGTGGCGAGTGTGGAAAACCCATTTACTTTCATTACTCCCATGCCCACTCTTGTTATATATTGACCCTCGGCCGATCCGTCAATCACGAGATGCACCGCTGTAAATAAGCGGAAGAACAGCAGAAGCAGAAGAAAATAATATAACCAGGTGCCCGGATGGTTCGAGTCAGTTGGAGACAGGATGCCGAAGTGAGAACCAGCTATAGACAGAGGGCTTTGGGCTCTTTGTGACACCCGGTTGAGCAACGAAAGCCAAGATGCAAAAGAAGTGCTGCTATGGTCGAGAAAGAACTTGGGTCAATTTAGCAGTCCTTCCTTGTCTCCACTTATTTCTCACACACAACAAACATCACTTTTTTAAAAATGAAATGTGTGAGATTTATATAAAGAAGTGTATTCCTTCGTTATTGAAGTCGTCATTATCAGTTGATTATGTCCCCGTGTATATTAGTATACGCGTAGTATACGATACAACACTCTGATCCTGCGTGATAGTACCAGGTATAGTCCCCTCTATGTGTCAAATAGATTTGTTTTCAAATTATTCGTAATTGATAAAATCTTGCACCAAATAAACATTTCTAAAATCAATAATGGAAAATGAGCGCAATCCCTTATTCTTTAGGCATGAAATAACCGTAGAAATGTTGAAATGTCTTTAAGATTTGATTTCGCGTTAAATGACCAAAACAGGGTTGATATGCCGTAAAACAATACAACGCATTGACCAACCAAAACTAAAACAATACATCCAACAGCTTGGAATGAAAAAATATTGCAGGGATTATATAGGAATTTTAGGAAGTGAGTAATTTTATTCTTTCTTCGTTTTGAGAGAAAGACCGAGAAAGGGGGGGGGGTAGATGGATGCCAATTACATCAACACATTTAAATGCTCTAATATACAGTATAAAGCAAATTCGTGTCCTATTGCATATAAATGAAACAATTGCAAGTGCTCAGTTGGCACTGGATGTTAATCTTTCAGAGCACAGTTTCCAGCATATCAGTGCCATATTGTTGTATAGTCACACGTAGATTCATGCAGAACACAACGACGCAATAATAATGACGACAAGGCAATGAAGACCAGCGACACAGTTCTTATAAAAAATATACCTTTCACTTTATTTGAAAGGTTTGTGTGTGAGAGGGAGTTGGAGTCCGAACAGAACTGCAACATATTGACTCCCCAGCCCCTCCGGACACAGCCGTGTGTCGTTCTCGTTCTCCTGGACTGCTCAACCGGGGGCCTGGGGGGCATCTTCTCACCAACTGGTCTCCAAACTAACTGACTTCCTGTCTTCACCGAGTTATACAATAGTTCTATCGCCCACTCAATATCTTTGGAATGGCATGTTTGATTGTCATCAAGCGGAAATAACTGTCATGCAGTTCACCGGTCACTCTCTTCCGGTGCATCAGTCTATGACTGTAGCATGGGATTTTACCTTGTCCCATACTGTCAGCCAAGCCCGCCTACGGGATTTCTTCCCATATCTGCCATCGGAATGTGTCACTTCCTTCCGGTGCATCACTTTGGAATGGCATGTTTGGCCGGGTCGAAGGTCAATATACAACAATATGAATTAGAATCCATCACGCTTTCCTGTAGGCTACCTGTTCTTCTAGGTATTGGCGAAAAGATCTCATTCGCAGTCTATAGGTAAAAGAAATCGTCGATAAAATTTCTCGGCATTTCTACAATACAATCATTCATTTTTACTGTCATTTGACTATGAACTGGACCCAAAAGTTGTCGATCATCATTTTCTATAGCGATAAAGAAAATAACTGGCAAACCTGTTTTTAGTTTTAAACACTAAATTTTGCATTGGTACTTCCATCTCTATCTTAATCATATACATAAGTGTGTCTATGTTTAGCGATTATTTTTTAGCAGTCGAGAAATTATTCGTTTGATTGATTCATTCAGCGACTGAAATCTAACTGCTTCTTGAATCTTAAAAAAATCTCTTACATGATCTCTTTTATGATTTGACAATCGTATCAACCAACGCTCGGCATTTTTATTCCAAAAAAAACAAAAAACAAAAAAAAAATATTACATTCAGTTTTTATGATTGAAGAAAACCTATATCATCAACTTTATCTATCAGAGTTTCAACGTCTTTTCGACTTTCCGCAGTTGCTGACCTCGGGCTCATAATACCTGTGTGAATTTGTACTCATCAGTGTATATAGGATTTCACATATTTTTTTTTTTTTGTCCATTGATAAAAATTAACAAAGTGTTGTAATTACAGATATCTCTGATGTTAGTTGCTTTCTGTTAAATGCCTTTTCTTTTCATTTGCCGTTATCTCCCACACTGATCAAAACTTTAGGAGGATGAAAATACATATATTCTTTTTATGTTTTTTCTTCTGTGTTTAATCAAACAAAAAAAAAGTGTTGGTTTACAAAAATACTCTTCTTTCAGCCATTTTCGTCAGTCTTAATGGAATTAACAAACTTAATTTTAATTCCAACGAAAGGTTTAAACGTTTATTTCGTTAGTATGTGCCTTGGGAAGGTATAATCTCTTCTTTCATTGTTTTGGTGAATTAGTTTGACATACTAGTGAATTAAGCCTTGTTAAGCAACCAGCCTAACTCTGAAATTGAAATTAGGCGGTAGATTGTTTTTCTAAGACTCTTTCCGGCAACTCATGCGGTGACACTGCAGCCCAGTTTATTCGATTTTCATCTTTCATTTTGTAAACAACACCAGCATGAAAAGAGGAGATATGCTGAAGAGTCAATCTCTGACCTTCGATATAGCCTTGCTCAGACCTGTGTCGATGTCCAGTCTTAGATCCATGGCCTCGTAAGATGAAATGAAGCCGCCACTCAGTAAAAGCATTCGAAATACGTATCCTCTCCTGACACTAATTACATTGGTATTTAGTGTGCCTTGGTTAAGTATGTTATAAGGCCACAGGAGTTGTTCACCGATGGCAATCGATTACATCGTACTAAATAATTGTTTTATGAAATAATTTGCAGGCTCTTCCGATATGCTAGAAGCTCTTAAAGAAATGTTTGCGATGGTGACGTGATTGCTGCGTTAGACAATACTTATCCTTTGGGACACTTAGTCTCCTTAGATTGGTTTGGTTTCTTTGTTTAATGGCATATCAACTCTTTTTAGGTTATTCAATGCCAAAGCTATTCTCCTAGAAAGAACAGTAGTGGTACTATTTAACCCATAGCTGGGAGGATAAGGTGGTTCATACCTTTCCCAAGGGTATTTGCCCGAAAGTGAACGTAATAGCGCGACTGGAGTACGAACTTACGTACTACGATTCCACAGTCCATCGCTTTAACCATTACACCACGAGGACACCCCCTGAGCCTCCTTGGATGTACGGGAATAATCAATACGACCTTCTTAGACAACAGCTCCGTTTCGTTCATGATTTTCGACTTTCTGTTATTGAAAAGTAAAACTCGAGTATCACGATTTTAATTAGTTTAATTAAAGACACATCAAAATGTTATGGCTTACTAAATGCAGGGCCCAGCGGTTAGAGTGTTCGCCAATGGCCCGGGAGACCTGGGTTCAATCCCAGGTCGAGTCATACCAAAGACTTTAAAAATGGAACTTGATACCACCTTGCTTAACACTCAGCATTATAAGGTACGGTTCAAGGGTAAAGTGGAGCAATCCAGGGAATGGAGTAGCGCCCTCCCCTACACCTTGGTGTAGTAGCTATCGAAAAGGGAGCCTTCGGGTCACCCTCGACTATGGTCGCTAACTTTACTTTACTTATAAATGTTTGCGTTTAATTTTATCGATTAGGCCTGATTTCCATCTGATGGATAACCTATTGATTGTTGTCTATGCCTTCGTTAGCCACGTGTCGATGTCCTTTTCGGTTGATGAGACGCTGCTTCCTAGGTAAGTGAATTTGTCTTCTAGTATAAGAGGGGTTCCGTCTAGTGTAGAGAAGTCACCTGTTTGATTATAGCACGTATATATATATTCCCTTTTTTGTGCATTGACATAGATGGATGCACTACATGGACGCTAACTAAACGGCTGGAGAAGAAGCTAGACGGCGATCACAAGAATGCTGCGAGCAATATTGAACAAGTCCTGGCGGCAACACCCCACAAGGCACCAACTATACAGCCACCTGCCTCCTATCATGAAAACTATTCAACGAACCAGACATGCAGGTCACTGCTGGAGAAGCAGGGAAGTGGTCATAAGTGATGTACTCCTATGGACACCCACATATGACCGGGCAAAAGCAGGACGACCAGCACGAACATACATTCAGCAGCTATGTGAGGAAACGGGATGTAGCCCTGAAGACCTACCAGAGGCGATGAACGATAGGGAAAAGTGGCGAGAGAGGGTCAGGGATATCCGTGTTTGTGGCACGGCATCATGATGATGATGATGATAAATGTTTGAATGTTACAATTATTCTCTTTGGAATCTTTTTTTTAATGGCACATTCTTTGTATTTGTCAATTACAATTACTTGTATGTAGAGATTTTGGGCTGGAATTTCCAATCTACTGCCTATAATGAGCGTTCACTGATGGTCTTTTACTGGAGTTTGAGTGAGAGCAATTCATTTAAAGTCTCCAGGATTCTCTTTAATATTCTGGTCAATCTCAATACTATTGCAATTTGGATGGTCTCTACTCGTCCTCCTATTTCCAAGTCCTCCAGTCTCACCATCAATCCTTTGGAGACTTTATATCCTATTTCCAAGTCCTCCAGTCTCACCATCAATCCTTTGGAGACTTTATAAAGATCTCCAGTTACTATTAGTATCATCGTCACTTTCGTGTTCCACAGTTGTTGTGTTTTTTTTTCAGTTCCCTAGCAAGGTTCTGGTACTTATCTTCCTTTTCGCTTTCATTCAATTTTACTCTGTGGTTAGCCGTGGCAGTAAAGTCAGCTATTCGGCAAATTCTCTTTTCTTGTTGATTAGTACTTCATATGGTCATCTGTCCGAGATTAGGTTATCCGCTTATATTTCAAGTTCAGGTTCTGGTTTATTATTATTATTATTATTGCACGCAGTCATATAACTTCAAGTATTTCTATCTAATAAAAATTAATCATGATTAATTTTTTGGTTTCATTACAACGATTTCTTTTAAATAATTATTATAAGTATTGTTTTTCATTAATTATTATGTTTTCAAGTATTCTTGTCTAATATATATATATATATATATATATATATATATATATATATATAGATAACCCTTGTTAGCAGTCTTAACAAACAGACAGCTGATATTGGCAGGATTTTCTTGTCATAATCACACTTTTACAAACAGATGACACTTTGTGCAGAATCCTTACCTTTGAAAAACAATTCAAAATTGTTTTGTCGGTATAAACTATTCACTTTATCAGCGCATAAATTCTTTCAGATATTTGACTCCACCTGTTTTAAACCTTTTTGTTGCAGTATTTTTACAAATTTTGTTTCGCCTAAGGGTGGAATTTTCCAATGTTTGCCAACCCCAAGGACCGGGTTTCCAGTATATGCTTGTCCCTAGCACTATATTTGCTAATATCCGGTAAGCTTCGAGACTTGCAGCGACAGAATTTTGTTTCAAAAAACATCACTGTAAAAAAGCTTCAAACTTTTAAATCAATAACAATTGGATATTTATTTATGTGAATACTATTAATTCATTTTGAAAATTTTTTTTTAAATAAACCAAAAAAAAATGTTTTTCTTTCTTTTTTTTTAATATATAAATACAGTCGCTAACGACTCGAAACAAGGGATTTGACTATATTCATACAACTCAAAGCTTTAAAAGTCTGTCAAGCATAGTGCATGACTGTGAAAGAGATCAATTATAGTTCATATAAACGTAATATAAGGTTCATTACTTGTCAAACAATTTATCTTATTTTAATTTGGCGGTGCAGTTTCGTTAAATAAACGCTTCACAATTATTCAATATACTTTGGCCACGAGTGTTCGCCAATGGTCCGGGAGATCTGGGTTCAATCGCAGGTCGAGTCATACCAAAGATTTTAAAATGTTACTTGATAACTCCTTGCTTTACACTCAGCAACATAAGGTACGTGTAAAGTGGAACAATCCAGGGAAAGGAATAGCGCCTTACCTTACGCCTCGGTGTAGTAGCTATTGAAAAAGGAGCCTTCTGGTCACGCTCAACTACAGCCGCCAACTTTACTTACTTTATATTTTTCTTTCTTTCTTGTACGTTTCTCTTTTTCTTTCGCAATGTCTATGCATTGTTACATTTTTATTATTCATAAACTCTCTCTGTATCTATCTCTTTCACACTCCTCTTTCCTTCTCTTCTTTCTTTTCTTTCTTTTTCAATCATTCTTTCTTGTTTTGTTCTAGTTCGTTTCTCCCCTTTTTCTATTCATTCATTCTTGTCCCGATATTCTTTCTTTCTTTCTTTCTTTCTTTCTTTCTTATAGTTATTTCTGTTTTTAATCCCTTTGGTCTTTCTTTCTTTCTTTCTTTCGCCAGTAATAATCGTTGATTTTAAGAGGTTTTAAGAATTGTTTAAGTACCCAGAACTAAACCGGGTTAGATTATTCTTCTAAAAACCCAGCTAGTTGTTTAAAATGGGAAAATATCAGGAAGAATTAGCAGTGGAAATAAATGTCAAACCACGTTATCTTGGTTGCAAAATAGAACAATTGGATTATTTTGACTATCTCGTTATAAGGGTCAAACGTAAACATCTGACTCAGCAAAAATAAAACCAAGATTTGCGTCTGGAAAATTTTGTATCAGTTGACATAATCACCCGAGGAAAAAACGAAAAAAAAAAGCAAAAGATCATTCCCAATGAGAAATCACGTGATGGATTTTTGCCATTCATAATAGCCTTGTGGGCGTCTGTTGCGTTGTGAAATGCGTACGGTTGATACACATGTAAAATAAGAGGTTGTTTTTTGTTTTTTTTTCTGGAGAGAGTTTGGTACGACGAAATATGTAAGCATCTTAGTCTTATTTGTTGACAGATACAGTTTAGAGCAAGCACCGCTCAAAATAGTCTGCAAACTAGTCAATTTTGTGGATAGGGGCTGCAACCACGCCACTACACCCTCTTTTTTCAAATGACTACTTCCACAGGAAATATTTTTTTCTTTCTGGGTTTAACTTCATAGTCCATGAAAATGTATTTTTCCGTTTACTTGAAAGTTTTTTTTCTCAGAGGCTTCTTCATATTCCATCTGCCAATGATCGAATAAGACATAAAAAAAACCTTCATCGGTTTTTCCTTCTGGGTATTCATATCCTCCGAGTATCTTTTCTTGATCTGGTCTGATGTCTCTTAATAGTCCTTATTGGGTCTTTGGTTATATACTTTAATCTCCCGATACGTTTATCAACGATACTAGACTTGTAGATATTTCTCCGTTTCTTTACTCTTTAAGAAATAATATGATTTTTCTCGCTAACATTATCTCCTCTAGTAACAATCCTGAGTTTGAACTTGTGCTCGGTATCACACTGTATTCTCTTCCACATAGTAGGATATCATCAACAGATTCGTTTTCGTCCGAATTTTTTAATGCCCGCTAGGAAGTGTCTATAAATCATTCTGTCAGTCTTTTAGATGGCGGATGGGGTGGTGTGGAAGTGAAGTATACAATCGAAAAGGCTTTACAAAAATCTTGAATTCTCTTACCGTGAATTGAGTTCCATTATCTGAGACAATTGCGTCTGGAATACCAAATCTAGCGAAGCGTTCATGGAAAAATCTAATTGTACCACTGCGCATAGGGTTTCTACATTTCATCTCCACTAGCTATTTTGAGAAACTGGTAATCTCTATCAAATTATATTGTTCCTTCTTTGAACCTGCAAATCTATGTCCAACCTGACCAAGTTCTGTCCATCTTTAGCCCGGGTAAATTTTATCGGTGATAGTCCCAAATGTTGGTATTTCGCAGAAATTTTTCTAACATTTGAGTCATTCGTAGGCAGATGTTGATCGTGCTTTACTTTGGAATTTTCATAGCCAGATACTGGTCACGGTTAACGTTCGAATCTTCGTCGCAAGATGTTGTGTTGTTAAATAAGTTGGGTCGACACACATGTAAAATAAGAGATGTTTTATTTCGGAAATAATAACCTTAGATGTATTTGTTTACAGACACAGTCTCGAGCGAGCACCAGACAAAATAATCCTCAGACCAGTCAACCTGTGATTTGGAACGGCAAGCATTTCTCAACAGTATCAGAGAAACTAGTGCATAGTTTAGGAGTTCCACATTTAACTTGATGCTCAACGGAGTATTTACAGTTTCTGGAATCGCGATCGCTAGTGGATAGCAAAAATGGAAGTTGTGGCCCATTATTGTCATTTGAGCAGCGGATATGTCTTACTCTAGTTCAATGAGTTACTTCCGGTTTTGAAGGAAAAGAAGAAAATCCACTCAAGTCAGTCGGATTTTTACGGAGGAAAAAAACATTGTTTCTCACTTTCTCCGATGAGGAAGTTCATGACACAAACAGATTTTTTCCAAATGTTTCGAATTTATAAAGGTCTTGGTATTTATTAACGGGGATCCGATTCTTTCTTTTAAAAGAAGTCCGGCTGTTTAAAGATCGTTTGTTAGTTGGACGTGCTAATTGTAGTTCCCAAGACATCGCAGTTCAATGCTGACTCTTCTTTGTCATTATCCAAATGAATATAACGTGGGTTGGAGAGGTAGCTGTTATGAGAGAAAGTGAGCTACCCAAGTTGTATTTGCCTGTTTATCGTTTGTGGCCTTGGAAAGAGAAGAAGCTAAACCATTGACTCGTACTGACCTCGACCAGTTCATTTCCTTTCCTCATCTTTCTTCCCTACTTAAGTCCCTTCTTTCTTTTTTTTTTTGTACGATTCCTTTTCTTTCTTTTTCTTTTTTTCTTTCTTTCTGGCTTACTTTCTCTCTTCATTAATTGTTCCCAAAATCTTTCCTTTGATTTGCGTGGAATTTTGTCTTATTTATTTATTTATTTATTTATTTTCTTGTTTATTAATCAATCTATTTATTTATTATCCCTATATTTAATCTATTCTTTCTTTATTTCTTTTTGTACATTTTTTTTTTCATTTCTGTTTTTTGTGCGTTCCTCTCTTTATTAATTCGCTGATCCAATATTTCTTCTTCTTCTTCTTCTTCTTCTTCTTCTTCTTCTTCTTCTTCTTCTTCTTCTTCTTCTTCTTTTCTCGTCTCCCTTTATATGTTTTATATATTTACCGCGTTTTATTTATTTATCTTTTGACTATTTTTTCGATCTTTTTCATATATGCATTTATATTCTTACTATTGCCTGTTAATTTATATCTAATTCGCCGCAACTTTTCATTTATTTCTTAGTTTGTTTGCTTGTTGTTTTTTTTTTTTTGCTTCTTTCTTTCTTTCATTCTTTCTTTTTTTTCATATATTTATTTTATACTGTTACCATTATCTGTTTATTAATATTTCATTCATTTTTCATTCGTTTTTGTTGGTTTCTTTGTTTTTCTTTCTTTCTTTCTTTCTTTCTTTTTCTTTCTTTCTTTCTTTCTTTTTCTTTCTTTCTTTCTTTCTTTCTTTGTTTTTTTTTATATATTTATTTTATACTGTTACCATTATCTGTTTATTTATATTTCATTCATTTTTCATTCGTTTTTGTTTGTTTCTTTGTTTTTCTTTCTTTCTTTCTTTCTCATTATGAATTCATTTACTTCTATTTTTTACATCGGTCTGTTTGACGATATCGTTTCAACATGTTGCTATCTGATGTGGATTGAGGCCTAAAATACTTTGAATCGATATAAAATAAAACCAAATAAAGCCGTATTGACTAATAATGAAATCAGATATGCCGTTGAAACCCGTCAAGATTCGCAGTGGAACAGGAATAGGTGAGAGGTTTTGTGGGGAGTAAAAATGTCGAAGGAAAAAAAATATATAAAAACGATGAATAATTAAAAAAGAAGTTAATGATGATGCAGAAATCTAAAAATGTGGTGAACCTGATTGCATCGAAAAAAGTAAGAATAAAAAAAAATTATAAATGAAATTTTAAAAAAATGATAAATGAAGGAAAAGGAAGGGAAAGATAAGGTTAAAATGAACTCCGCAGAATAGTCGGGAATAGCGAAGAAATTCAAAAATTAAAACCTTCAAATGGAAGAAAGAAAATAATTAACCAACTGGTATTGAAAAGGCAACTAAGAAAGAGAAAAAATAAATGTATAATAAACCAATAATATATTGGTCAAAACATTAGGCAAAATTAGGCAATGAAATATATATGATTGTTAATTTTATGCGGTTGAACTACGAGTATAAGAGTCAATTTCAAGACTTAGCCACAAATATTATAAAAAAGCTATTAAATTACACATATTAATGTCGACAAATGGAGTGAAGGTTATATATAATTCAATAACAATATATATATTATATACAATTTAATGGCCATAAATCAAGTGTCTATTTAGAGATGTCATCATCTTGTCGTATCATTGACACAGATATACCTGGCCCTTTCTCGCCACCTCTCGTTCATCGCTTCCGGCAGGTCCTCAGAGCTACACACCGTATCCTTACAGAGCTGCCATATGTAGCTTTGAGCTGGTCACCCTGCTTTTGCTCGGCCATGTGAAGGGGTCGATAGTAGTACATTACTTATGAGCTCGTCCCTACTTCACCTGCAGTGTCCTGCATGTCTGCTTCGTCTAATTTGGATGGTTTTAGTGATACGTGGTAGGTACTATTTACCCAACCCCTCCGCTCGGGCAGGATATGACACAAGGTCAATTTTTAAGCGGAGTTTAACAGGTTTGAATTCAGAGTTTTCCTTCTCCTAGACTAGTTGCCTCACCAAGGCTGAAGAACCTAGTCTGTCCTACTATTTACCCATAGCTGGAGGGAGAATAAGGGGGTTCATACCTTTCCCAAGGGTATTTGCCCGAAAGTGGACGTAATAGCGCGACTGGAGTACGAACTCGCGTACTACGATTCCGCAGTTCATCGTTTTAACCACTACACCACGATGACACCCCCTGGTAGGTGGCCGTGCAGCTGCTGCTTTGTGGGGTGCCTCCAAGACTTGTTCAATATTCCTCGCAGCATTCTTGTGTAGTTGCCGTCAAGCTTTTTCTCCAGCTGTTTTGTTAGCGTCCATGTGGTGCATCCATATAGCAGTATCGACACGATCACTACTTGGAAGAAACTGCGTTTCATTTTATCGGTCAGGTTTGACCTATAGCCAACTGATAGCTGTCCATGCATTTGTTAGTCGCGTGTCCATGTCTGTCTCGGTCGATGAGACAATTCACCTACCTAGTATATAGAGATGTGATCGACTTGTATCCCATCAATAACAGTGCCCGTGGCGTAGTCGTTATCGTTGTAGGAAATGGACACGGCGACACGAGTTCAAATCCTGAACGAGACTGATTGCATTTCACATAGCACTAATACCCTTGGGAAAGGTATGAATCCAATTATTCTCCCTCCAGCTATGGGTAAATAGTAGGACAGACTAGGTTCTTCAGCCTTGGTTAGGCAACTAGTCTATGAGAAGGAAAACTCTGAATTTAAACCTGTTAAACCCTGCTTGAAAATTGACCTTGAGTCATATCCTGCCCGAGCGGAAGGGTTGGGTAAATACTATCAATAACAGTTACGCGAAAAGAATCATGTAAATATGCATATAACGAAGAAAATAACTTTCAAATCCATTATACTAATGACGAATAACTGCGAGTAAGTTATTATATAGAATTTGATTATATCAATATTATATATAATTTATTCATATATTTTCGAGGATTTTCAATACGGAAACAAGTTCGACATATGTACGAGTAATTAGAGCAAATGCAAAAAATGATTTCCTTGATATGTAAATGATAAAAGAAAAAAAAAACTATTCAAATAGATATTCTAAATACGAATAACTGCGAGGCAACTATTAAATACAATTTAATGACCATAAATAAGTTGTCAATATAGAGACATGATTATAGGCGACTTATATATCGACTTGTATAGGATATGTGTAAAAAGATTAGGTAAATATGCAAATAATATAGATATACCCCCACCCAAAAAGACTAGCAGATATAAGAAAATAGGAAGGTAATAGTGTAATGTTTCTGTTTGGCTTATATCAATTCCTTTTGATAATTAAATACTGAAATGTAATTTATTTCTTATTGTTCGATTAAAATCACTTGTATATTGTAATTGTTCAATAGAATTTTTTTCAAATTGCTTTACTTTATTTGTCTACAATCTTCTGTTTCCACACAGCTATATGATAAAATAATTTTCGTTGCTTTATGGATTCAACTACCTAATAATCCGCTCTTAATAAGTGTAATTCTGAGTAACAATTCTTACTGTTAAATCCTTTCAAGTATATTTCAATCATATATTAATAATAATATTAATCATCTGATTTGTTTGAAGACAGAGTTTTATATATATATATATTGAAATCTAATTATCTTTCAAATGAGGCCAATAGGTGCAGATAGCCAGAGAGAGAGAGAGAGAGAGAGAGGGAATCTGAGCTATGGGCACGTCATAAATGAATGCCTTGTTAAGGGATTAGCTAGGCAACGTGAAAATATGTTTGGTCAATTTACAGCTAATAAGGCTGAGTCATGGATGAGACGATTTTTTTTTAATTTGCCTATGATTTGTGAACGTTGAAGTTTTATTTTTTTTTTTTGCAATACCCAGGTAAGTACGGTTAGCTTCATGAAGGTCTACACTACATTGTTTATTTACGGTATTTCCATGATTTGGATTGTATAAATAATTTTGAAAGTATAGATAAGCATTTGAGTATTTTATCTTAATGTCAATCGATTGCTGACGAAATATTTTTTGTAGGTTTTCATAGCAAAATGGTAGTTGTTTTATTAAAGGACATCGTTCATAATTAGATCGTATATTCTATTTTTAAAATGATTGTCACTTATGGAGACAACTTTTCGTCTTGTAAAATAGTTTATATCTAATACCAATTCCTAGCTTCAACACAAATGTAGTATGATTTCTATCAACACTTGAAAATTAACTTATTCAAGTTACCATCATTGGAATCAATTAAAAGCTGTATTAAGACCAATTACCATTTAATTTTCAGACCTATTGTTTTAGTGAAAATCAATATTTTTTAATTAATGCTAAAAAGATCTTAATCTTGATCAAGAACAATAATTCTTTCTATTTCTTTGGATATAGCATGTCGGCTAATCTCAATTTTTTTTTTTATCGTTATGCGTATACAAATAGATATCATTATTAGCAAATGTATTGTCTGATAATAATATCTGTAATATCTAGTTTAGATGACGAGTACCATAATCTGTGTCTTAAATTGTGGGAGAATTTAATTCGATATTGTACTGTTAGTATTGTACAGAACGCAGGAGCACCTGTTCAGAGAAATCATTTTAAATAACTTAAGTTAACTATCGGAATCAAAAAAGAAAAAAAAAGACAAAAAGAACAAAACAATTTTTATATATTTAATGTCAAATCATGTTCACACACACACACACACACACACACACACACACACACACACATATATATATATATATATATATATATATGATTTGTTAACATATTTTCTAGAAAACATTCTTCAACAAACCTAACCTCTTTTTTGCACACGATTAAATGTTTTCAAGTATTGCCATAAAACACTCAAAAGTTTACGTCAATCATTTGTTTGCCCAAAGTTTGTTATATTTGACCCACAAATGTAACCCTATGAGTCACTATGACATCGGATCCAGCGATCAGTAAATAGTGAAACAGACTGGGCTCTTTAACGCAGGGATATCAACAAGTTTAAGATCAAGAAAACTCTAATTTCAATCCTGTCAAATTTTTCCCAGTCGGTTGGGGCTGTAGAATACACTGACTGAACCTTTGCAGTGGGGTAAGACCACCCAAAAGAGAGTGTCCTGGAAATGACCCTAAACAATCTGATGGTGTGGTTCCAGTAATGCTGGAGCTTTGAGGAATGCGAAAAACCACTTTTTCCCCATTGCTCCCAGGTCCACTCTGTGCCGGAGTGGTAGAACCTGATAGGGCTCTATCTATGGGTCAAATAGAACTAACCTGCGTACTCATACTAAACTGAATTGTTTGAAATAGAACTGTTTTGCCATTTAACTGTGACTGGACAAAGACTATACTTATTGTAAACTGAATTGTTTGAAGTGTAACTGTTGGACTAAACTGAATAACTTGAAATAAAAATGTTTATGACCATTAAACTGTGAACTTATATTTAAACTGCGTATTATGCTAAACTGAATTGTTGGAAATTAAACTGTTTTTGTATGCTAAACTGAATTGTTTTAAATAGAACTGATTATTTGTACGAAAATGGATTTTTCATTAAAAAAACCTACAGGGGTTGATATTTCATAAAACCCAAATAGCCCAACCCAAATCCTGTAAAACTCCACTTAAAAAATGACCTTGTTCAGAATCCTCACCATGATCGAAGAGTTTGGTAAATACATATAATAAAACATTTTGAGTGATATTTTTCAACACAAAACTTTCAGTGTAATTATTCAGTCCTTGCCCTGGGAATAAAGCCGATCGCTGCCTCCCACCAGATAGGACCTGGCACAATGTGGTTTTGTCTTTGCGCCTGTCCGGCTATTAGCCGAGTCGTATGGCATTCGTGTGTGACGTGACATTGTTTCCTCAAAGGGTGACACGAGGCTGGAAAGCCCCTGAATTCGGTAAGGCCACCTTCGGGTGGGCGAGCTGTATTATTGACAGGTTTGTATAGCGTTGGACCCCGTGGTCCACTTTTAGCTATAATCTGGTATCCGTGCCTGAACTCAGGTTTGAGCTATTCTCATCGGCTCACTTAGCGCAATGTGAGCCGAAGGGCAGCGTAGACCAGTAGAGCTCAAACTTCGGTTCGGGGTAGACCTTTCCCTCCCTTCACCCCCACTATAATCCCACTTTTGGCTCTTTTGAACTTATGTCAAATCCTGTCTGGTGGAAAGCAGAGACAAATATTTGTCAGTGTAATTATTTCATTATTGATATCATCGCAAACATTATAATGTGCCCATGGAAATTCAACCAAAAAGCACGTGTCAAGCTACGGGCTTAGTAATTCCTTCGTCTGTCCTTTTCAGTAAATTAAAACTATTCAAGGCAATCAAAACTTTATAGCAATATATTTTCTATAAGGTTTGAGAAAAATATAGATGTTTTACTTATCGTAAATTTCAGCGTAAAATTTAATATTTCAAGCCTGAAAAAACTCTCTAAATTAAAGGGGTCGACTTATACAAAAGAACTAAAATCTAAATCTTTACAATATAGTGGTTAACACACGTAATAGTACTTTAAACAATCGATATACTCCAGCAGACTGACACAAACATTTTTCTCTCTTAAACCCATGCTTAGTGAACTTATTTCTAAAAAACAAAACTTATGCATATTGATATACAATAACACTACTGTAAAATAAATTAAATATAATGTTATGACATATGCCTTTTCCAACAGCTGATGCACTGACGATAAACTTTAATTAGAACACCATTACACACACGCAGCCATTTAGACAACTACAAAATAACATGATAGCTCAATAGATTTTTAATCCCTATGAAAAGAAAGGGCTGAGATTTTCATATTTCATATAGAGTTGACGTAATTCTGATTTCAGAGAATAAATATTTCTACTATACACTCCTGGAGTGATAACAATTTAAAGAGACTTTATGATAATTCTTTGGAAAAAACACATTGGCATTATTTCTGTACATATATGGCACCAAATTTCAATTAAATGTAATTTGAAGATTATTTTATTGACGATTAACAACATATTTCAAATATATCTTCAAGTATCAGCTTATATGTTTTGATATCGACCTATACAGCAGGTATAGGTCAAACTCAGAATTCGGGGACGACTTTTTCGCAAGGTTAAATTGTACGCCGAATTTATGGTGACACACTGAATACAATTTTTCTCCATCGGACAAATATAACATTCAACACGTAAATTAGCAGGGAAAGAAAATAGAGGAAATGCTTTTAACAATGGCCAGTGACATAAACCAGTCGAGCGATCCCATAATTCCCTGAAAGTTAAATTGTTGAAGCAGTGGCCTTGATTTCGGCTAACTGTCATTGCGTTAAAAGCTTGCAAAACTGATATCTCAGAAGTAGTGTAACAATTCTGAGGAATTTAAGGGCTGAGAAAGTCAAAATTGAATGAAATATTGTTATCTGAGTACAATGAATAAAATCAAGACAAGAGAGATTATTTGTTTGTAATTCGTCTGTGCAATTGGATGTCTGAAGGAATTTGAATAAAAATGGGTTTTCGAAACTAATTTAATGAAATTTAGTCAACAAATATTCTGATTCTAAAAGTCTAATGTGAAGTTTAAATGGAAAGAAGGTTGCAGACGTGGTTGATGAAATGATAAGGAAAAGGAAAGAAAAAATAGATGAGAAAATGACGTCTTATGGAAGACAGTGAAAAATGGGGAAATATAAATAAGTAAAAACTTAGTAAAAGAGAGTGGAGAGTAGAACCCTTGTCAGGAATGAAATTAAAAAAAAAAAAAGACGAAAAAAAAGACTCTTCTTAAACTTGAATAATCGGCAATTTAGAGAAAAATAGGCAAATTTAAACTGCAATAACAATTACCATATTACTAACATTTTGACAATTTCATTGTATCCAATTAAATTGTGTGGAAATAAAAATATATCTTGATTAAAGGAAAGTAAATATTAAAAAAGGCATTTAACAATGAACTTATCACATTTCAGCATTTTAAACTTCTCTATATATACATATATGGGCTTAAAATGACCTTGTATCACACCCTATTTGAGAGGAGAAGTTACAAAATACTTATATATGATCCAGAAGTATTCGTTAAAACCTTTCCACACTCCAGCTATATATATATATATATATATATATATATATATATATATATATATATATTATTTATTTTATATAATAGCTTTATCCAAGATGTTGAGCACTCTCCATATTATATTGCACTTGCTTCGACACATACCCACAAAGTGATTAGTGACAACCAGCTGCCTTATATTATGATATAATAGATTATATATATATATATATATATTTATATATATATATATATGTATATATATATATATATATATATTATATATATATATATATATATATATATATAGTATTCTTTGGTCCAGTTAAACCGGAGTTGGGAGTAATTCCATCAGGACAAGAAATTATTCATGAATGAATATCTAAATTTTCCTGGTAAAGAGCTCAATGTAACAATAATACAGAGCAATAAATTCTTTAAGAAAAACAACGAAACCGGTCACATAGGATTATAAATTTATTTTCATCCTGTTACGCATCCCTCTTCTATCCCTTCCCACTCTTCTGTGTCTATTCTAGTTTTTTATCAAAAACATCTGAAGAAGTCTTGTTAATTTTTTTTTTTCGTGTTTTTGGAAATTTCAAAAATGCGTAACAGGATGGAAATAAATTTATAATCCTATGTGACCGGTTTCGTTGTTTTTCTTAAAGTATATATATATATATATATGTAATTTAGCTTTAGTGTAATTTAAATAGACAACTATTTTGAAAATTTTTTTCTAGTTTTTCTACATATAAAGGGGCATGTGATGTCGCGGAAACAATGCCTGGGGCATAGACTTTCATTTGTAAAAAAATGTCTGCCATCACTTTTATCTTTTTATGTAAATATATAGTTTATTACTTCCTTGGGGAAGTATTCTAATTTTCTGTTATTTTGGCATTCCTTTAAAGCTAATATTATCGAAGTATTCCTAATGTTTGAATACAGTGATTTGCCATCCATTAAAACAAGAAATCCATTATCTGATATGGTTTTAACATTTGATATTTATATGAATGTTATGTTTTACTATGTATCAAAGACTTGACTTTTATGGCAAATACTTTTCATACACACACATATACTCACTGACATTCCCACACATACTCATAAGCAAACGCACACACACAAGGATACACACGCAAACACATACCCACCCACCTAAGACTCACTCTTTCTCATACACACACATATATATATGTGTGTGTGTGTGAGAGAGAGAGAGAGAGTGAGAGAGAGAGTGATATATATATATATATATATATATATATATATATATATATATATATATATATATATATATAGCCACCACAACATTGCAGCTATACAAAAATTCAACTCCCATTTAATAAACCATCCAGTAAGCAAATATATTGAGCACTACTGGAGAGGCATGGGAGTACTCATAAGCGACCTTGGGCACCTCTGGTGGTGTAATGGTTAGCAAGCTAAACTAGCAAACCTACACGAGTGAGTTCGATTCTCATTGGGCGCCCCATTTATTCGGCCTTGTGCCACATCGTAGCAAAGAGCTTTGTAAATTACTACTCATAAGCGACCTTCTCCTGTTGAATATTACACATATACACAAGAGTACTCGATGACAAACAAAATCTTATATATATCAGATATGTGTGGACACTGGATGACACTTAGAGGAGCAGCAAAGACCAATGCCTGATAAGGACAGACGTTGTGTGTGTGTGTGTGTGTGAGAGAGACAGACAGACAGACAGAGACAGAGACAGAGACACAGAGAGAGGCAGAGAGACAGATATCAAAAGAGGATAAAACAAATAAATGACATGTTGAGGTTTTAAGGAGTTCAGGAAAAGATTCCGTCGGAAGAGACCGGTACTCTTCAAAACGGGTCAGTGGCATTTCCAGCAGGACAATGCACCAGTCCATCCTTATCACAGATTATTTGACCAAGATAGGCATCAAGACAGTTCCTCAATCTTCCTATAGTCGAACACTTTGCTCCCTGTGACATTTGGCTATTCTCTAACCTCAGAGGCTGCCGTTATGAGACAATTGAGGTGATGAAAGAGGCTGTGATGAAGGTCATTGACACGATCACAGAAGAGAACTTCCATGCGGCCTTCCAGAAATTGTTGGAATGGTACAATAAGTGCATTGCAACCGGGGTAGATTACTTCGAAGGGGACTAGAGTTTTATTTGTGTACTATCAATAAAAGTACCCATACGAAAAATCTGAAAACTTATCGTATGCACTCCGTATATATATATATATATATATATATATATATATATATATATATATATATGTGTGTGTGTGTGTGTGTGTGTGATTGTGTGTGTCAGTATATATATATTATATAATATATATATATATATATATTGCTTTCTTTATATAATGCATGAGAATGCAACGGATAATAGGAGAATTTCAACATAAAATCAAAGGGAATTCTTCAAGGGGAATATTTTAAAAAATGAGCAAAAAACAAATAACATGTTTACAGAAGATATCTGAGCTTTCGGTAGTTCTGGTAGATTTAACATAGTCATTGTAATACAAAACTCGTGCTCTTTGAAACATTTAATTAAGCTCTAAATCTTTCTTCCTATGCTTCAGTATTGATGTTCACACATATGCAAATGAAGTATGTTTCTATTAACTGCTCGCACGAATTTATAACTGGCAGCCAAACAAACCTAGTTATGTAATCATTTACCATGATATGCAAAACTATAAAAAATATAAGGGTCTAAGCAAAGACAGCACTGTTAAAGAAAACGAGATAAAATTATCTATGATGCCTATTAATAGGTATATTCCTGATAGCATTATGAGTGAACAGATGATAGCATATCATATTTACCAACCCCTCGGCTCGGGCAGGATATGACACAAGATCAATTTTTAAGCGAAGTTTAACAGGTTTGAATTTAGAGTTTTCCTTCTCCTAGACTAGTTGCCTCACCAAGGCTGAGGAACCAAGTCTGCCCTACTATTTATCCATAGCTGGAGGGAAAACACTTGGATTCATACCTTTCCCAATGGTATTAGTGCTATGTGAAATGCAGTCAGGTCCAGGATTTGAACTCGTGTCGCCGTGTCCACATCCTGCGACGATAACCATTACACCACAGGCACCTCCTCAACAGATGATAGCATATCCCTTTTTTAATTGCCAATATTTAGCCCTTTGTCCTTATTTGCGTATTATTGCAGCTACGTTTGCTTAAATTTAATATATTCACGGCTCAACATTCATTGAGATGAACAGGTAGGGAGAACGAGAAAATGATGAAGTAGGAGTAAAACGAAGTTAAGAATTTTGGGCGTTGGACGTATTGTATATACGAAAAACGGGGAAGAGGGAAATTAAGTCATTCATTTGGGCGTCAGACGAATTATATCTACTTTCTGTTCGTTTTTTAGGGAAGAAGGAAGACATCTGTCTTTAGATACAGATTAGAATTAGTCAAACGTTTTATTTTGGTTTATGAATAAAACGACCATCAAGAAAAAAACAACAACAGTTAGATAAAATTACCCATGAATAATAGAGGAATGATATTTATTAAAATCTGAGTTTTTAAACGATTACGTGATTTTTATCCCATGAGTTTTATAAAGACCATTTGAAACTAGAAAGGTTACACCTTGCAGGCTCATTATATATACATAAAGTAGGAATTTTTTTATGTTACCTAGAGGGGACCCCGTACAACGCTTTCACACACACACACACACACACACACACACACACACACACACACACACACACACACACACACACATATATATATATATATATATATATAAGTATGGAAGGGGCAGACATGCATAGAGACAGACAGACAAAAAGTGAAGGAGGGAGAGATTTGGTGCAAAGGTCTAATCATGGAGCATCTTATAAGGATTGAACTCACTAGTAATGGTCTGCTAGAAATATGAGATCTTGCACTCCAGCGTCGCAGTCTATATTCCATGAATTATATATATATATATATATATATATATATATATATATATATATATATACATATATATATATATATATATATATATATATATATATATATATATATATTATAGCTTGCTGCATACAACCTGTTTTACCTATGCAGAAGAAAATTACTTCAGAGTCACTTGCCAGCATGATAAAAAGCTAACTGTTCCAAATATTTACAGCACAGCTAAACCAATATCATGAAAATATGTGTCAACATCAACTGTGAGTATAACACTCTGTGAAGCTGGCTTTTATTGCAGAATTAATCGCAAGAAACTACTGTTGAAGAAGTAAAACAATTTCAATGGGCTGCAATGGGCATAGCCGCTGATAGACTGGGCAAGAAATCAGAGAAATAAAGTCATTTGGACAGAGGAATCTAAGTTTGAAATCTTCAGCACAAATAAGAGGGGTTTTGTTATGGTGTGAGCGGTGTTTTTTTGCTAATTACAATATCCTTAATTTGCTCCAGGTGAAGGGCAAAATGAATCAGACTGTCTATCAAAGCATAACGCAGTATCACGCGATCCTATCTCGAGTGCGCCAAGTGACTCTAGGATTTGTACTCATGCAAGATAAAGACGCAAAAAATATAAGTAAACCCAGTCAGAGGTACAAAGAAAGCATAGAAGAACAGCACGTCTTTCAAGTGATTTCTTGACTGGCACAATCAGTGGACTTAAACCCCATGGAACTGATGGGAGATGAACGAAATGGAAAAACCAGATCTAAACAACCCACAACTGCGGCTCTTGCAGGAAAACTGGGCAGAACTACTTTCAGTTACCTTCATTCAGTGGTGGAAACAATACCTATAATTTGTAAAGAAGCGGTAACAGTCAAAGTGGGGCCATTTTGACGAATCAAAGTTTAAGAATTTTGGGGTTAATTTGTATCTAATACGGCTCAGGAAGACTTGGATTTATTATAATAAATAAAGAAATTTTGGTGCTTAACATGTTTC
>CAUZXS010004904.1:0-30000 GCA_963585895.1 Sepioteuthis lessoniana
CATACATATATATACAGACATATATATACACGTACTCATATATACACACACATACCCCCATGTATATATATATATATACACCCCTAGAAACATATCTCTTCAAACGATAATACACACACACACACACACACACACACACACCAATATATATATATATATACCACACACAAACATTTATATACACACACTCATACACACATATATATAGACACGCATACAGATATACATATATTTTCACATAAACAATATATATATATCTCCATGTTCATATTACACACACGTATATATATATTATATTATATATATTCATACAGAGCAAACGATAAAGATTCGCGGCCATGAAAGCCCTGATCGAATCGTGGTATCATAGGCCGCCTTCCTTGTTTCTTGTTAGTAAGAACATTTCTTTAAATATGTAATTTTTTTCACACTCATATATGCAAATATGCATATATAAGCCTTAAATATATCAACCTGTATATGGTGGTTATAACAGAAGGAAGAATATACGATTTCAATTTCTTTTTATGAACACACGCACACACACATATATGACAGAGAACGATGTAAGTATGCATTTCTTAAAGTAATGTTTACTTTGTAAGAAATAATGCAATTTTTATTCTAGAAGCCATAGGAAGCAGCATGGTGGACTTAAAGGCAAGCGGATAAACCTTCTTAACGACTCATCGCAACGCCTAACCCGGTTCTTGGCGTATGAATCATACGTTTCCACGGCCAGGATCGATTAGTTCGATCGGGGAACTACTGCTGCTTATCTATAAGCCATCTAAAAGCCATCGAAACATAACTATGACCCACTCTCAACCACATCTCCAAACAGCATCGTTCTTCCCGCGGGTAGAATAGGGGCGCGTCCTGTTGAGTTTTAGGCCCTGGCCTCAGTTTTAGAAAAATCAGCTACAGAGCTCAAACAGAAATTACTAAAATGCAAACGAATAATGCAAATAGTGATATTCAACGTTAGAACCTTAAATGAAATAGGACAACTACAGGAGCTGACTGCATCGGCCATAGATCCCACCATATTCATAATATGCATTCAAGAACACAGATATACACATGGCGAGGATATTACATATCACGATTCTGGCAATGGATGGACGCTCGCCACTGCATCAGCATGGAAAAACTCTGTCAATGTCAACATAGAAGGTGTAGGCATGCTTATAGGACCACGAGCCCCCAATTCGCTAAATACCATAGAGAAAATACGACCTAGGATGATGGTAGCTACTTTTAATGACAATCCTAACGCAAGAATAATCAGTCAAAAACACATACTCCAAATGAAGAATATGAGAATTCCGTCAACGCCTACTTAGAAGAGGCAGCGGAATTTATTCCAACTAAACAAAGAACAAAATCTAGAATCCCATTGGAGACATTAGCGGTTAGAGAAAAGTGTGCACACGTGAAAACTACCCTCAAATGCAATAAGAAGAACCCACCCAATATCAATGCCCTGAAACTTAAAAAGGCACAGAATGAATTAGCTAACATATACCTAAAAGAACAGTCAGAATACATACAAAATCAGATCGATAAAATTAGAGACTCGGTTGGAGAGACAATCTAGGATAGCATGGCAAACGATAAACGAAGTGATCAGAAGGAATAGCACTGCCAAAGCTAAACTGAAAGCTACCAGCCAACAAGACCGAATACACCTCTGGAAACAACATTTCGAAAATTTACTCGGAAAACCTCTGGAAGTTACTCATGAACCAACCACGAGAGTTATAAGTAAGCAATTAGACATCAAACTAGGACCGTTTACTCAAGTAGAACTCGACTCGGTACTGAGAAAAATTAAAAATAGAAAGGCGGTAGGGCTCGATGACATACCCCCAGAAGTGTGGAAGATCAGAAAATTCGACGACATACTACTTCGACACTGTAATGCCGTATATAATGAAAATCCTATACACAGATAGATGAAGGGATTCATCCTCACCTTCACTAAAAAGGGCGACCTCGGATTAGCCAAGAACTTCCGAGGTGTAACACTTACTTCCATAACGGCCAAGATATATAATGCCCGACTACGCAACCGCAGAGAACCGAAAATTGACAACATAATTAGGAAGAACCAAAATGGCTTCCGGGGAAATGGATCCACGACGTCACAATTTTTGACTATCCGTCGAATTCATGAAGGTGTACGTGCAAAAAACCAAGAGGCAACAATATTATTTGTCGACTTTACCAAGGCCTTTCACT
Source organism: Sepioteuthis lessoniana (assembly GCA_963585895.1). Taxonomy (NCBI): domain Eukaryota; kingdom Metazoa; phylum Mollusca; class Cephalopoda; order Myopsida; family Loliginidae; genus Sepioteuthis; species Sepioteuthis lessoniana. The sequence continues at coordinate 2,245 of CAUZXS010004904.1, forward strand.
CCATTCACAGAGGAAAGATGGACCTACTTCTACTCGCCTTCGGCCTTCCGAAAGAAACCGTCGCAGCCATAATGATGCTCTATAGAAACACCAAAGTAAAAGACACCGACTACTTCGACATTGTAGCAGGTGTACTACGAGGAGACACATTAGCCTCATACCTCTTAGAACATCTATCGATAAAATCAAAGAAAACGGTTTCAAGCTAACAAAAGAAAGAAGCCGAAGGTACCCAGTAAAAACAATTACCGACGCCGACTACGCCGATGACACAAGACGGAATACATGTGCTTTAATGAAACAGTTGACATCTCCACACAAAACGGTAGCTCTCTGAAACTATTTGACAAGTTCACCTACCTAGGAAGCAGTGTTTCATCAACCGAGACAGACATAGACACGCGACTAGCAAAGGCATGGACAGCTATCGGTCATATGGAAGTCAGACCTGACCGATAAAATGAAACGCAGTTTCTTCCAAGCAGTGGTCGTGTCGATACTGCTATGTGGATGCACTACATGGACGCTAACAAAATGTATGGAAAACAAGCTTGACGGCAACTACACAAGAATGCTTCGAGCAATATTGAACAAGTCCTGGAGACTGCACCCCACAAAGCAACAGCTGTACGGCTACTTTACCACCCATCACGAAACTATCAAAATTAGATGAATCAGACGTGCGGGACACTCCTGGAGAAGTAGGGACGAGCTCATTAGTAATGTACTCCTGTGGACCCCTTCAGATGGACGTGCAAAGGTAGGACAACCAGCTCGAACCTACATACAGCAGCTCTGTGCCCATATGAGATGTAGCCCTGAGGACCAGTCGGAAGCTATTGACGATAGGGAGGGGTGTTGAGAGAGGGTCGAGGATATCCGTGCTGATAGCGTGACATGATGATGATGATTCATCATAAGCTTATGATATGCATGTATGTGCAATTGTATATCTATTTTTGCCTGTTAAAGATTATGTACTTGTTTCTGAAACTTTTCCCGTATCTTTTCAGACGAATCACACCAACTCTTTCTTTTTCAATGACATGTTAGAGTTGTGTGCATATTGCCTGCTGTTGATAAAATTAAAATTCATTTAAGATGAAGGTGTTTTCATTTTCAAGTTGGAATAAAGTAAACCTTAATACTTAAAAAGAAAGGTGACGTAAAATTTATTCCTTTCTGATTGCCAAAATTCCCTTGCTTTTTACCTGAATTAGTTAAATTTTTTACCTGAATTAGTTAAATTTTAAATCCTAGAGCGAGTCAAATGTTTACTAAGATTTTGGTAACGCGCGGCCCAATTTGGCTGCTCCTGATGCTTTTGCCAAATCCACACTGAACTGTGATGTTCCGAGTTCACATGTTACTGTCAGGATTTGGGTCTAAAGCTTGTAGTAAGGCTTCGGAAATCAGTTTTATGCTTACTTCAGGTCATCAGTTGTTTCAACTGGAGCGAAATTTCTTAAACCATCTGCTTATTGAACTGTGAATGTCAAGGCACTGTTAAATCACTCTTTATGCACAAATATCCCTGTTAAAAATTCATTGAACTATTAAAGTACAACCTTGAAAAAAAAAATCAGATGTTCTCTCTCTTTATCTGTTAGCAAAATATTTAAATTATAAAACTGTCACTGCTTTTTCAAATATAATGATATTTTTTACTATCAAAAAATTGGCCTTCCAATGGGATATCTACTAAGCGGTGTTTTAACTTGCCTTTTTCTAGAATTTTTGGAATCCAAACCTTTCAAATATATTTTACTAAATGATATCAAATACTTCAGATACACTGATAAGTTTTTAATCATTTACCAAAACAAATGCGACAGTCCATCCAACACTAATAGACTCAATCAAATAGAACCTACCATAAACTTCACATATGAACTCGGAAAAAAACTCCTTACCTTTCTTAGACATCCTATTTATAAATAAAAGCCTACCACAAAGCTAATAGCAAAAATTACATTTGAATTTGAACCAGTGTGATAAAATAAATTCTCATGGGTTTTTTTCCTCAGAATCCTAGGGATTTACTCTAATTTTCTAAATGAATAATTTGAATGTGTCATAAATTCTTTCTCTCAACAGCAATATCCTGAATATTTCATTCATCGTGCAAAATCAAAAGTCAAAATCAATAAACACATATCCTATCATATAAATAATCAACCTAATTCAAATATCAACCCTATAAAAAGACAATATTACCTCAAAATCCTTCAACTACCATCATTGAAAAAACAAACCATTTAGGCAAAAAAAAAAAAAAAGTTACAATTATTAAAAAAAAAAAACAACATTAAAAAAAATTCATTCTCCGACTTAGGTCTATATAAAATTTGTTGTCGAGCATGTAACAAACTATACACAGGGAAATCCCAGAATTTAGCACAAAGAATATACGAACAATAAAAAAGATTTTAAATCCGTAAAAACATCCAATTCTTTAGTTTCCCATAATATTTCAACTAACTATACATTTGACTCTCATAACTCAACCATAATTGCATTCATTCACGATAGGGATTAATGTAAAATAATCGAAATCACCTTTTTTTTAAACAAAAATAATGCTAAAAGATTTCAACTTCCACTAATAAAACTTGACTTTTTTTTATTCTTGAAATTGTAAACAGTTAAGAATTTTCCCAAACCGTAAGACGATTTTGCAAAAAAAAAAAAAAAAAAAAAAATCCATTTTATGGCGTAATCAATTTCGAATATATTTTTCCTGTGTTCCTCGTTTTTCCTAAAATCCAAAATATTCGCCCGGGAGACGACTTTTTAGCTTGCATGCTTAATATTTTTCTTTTTTTATTATAATTATTTTATTCTTAAACTTAGAATAATTCTTAATAGAATACTTTGTGTTTAGCCAAATTTAAAGTCGAAACACGTATCGGCATAGATAATAAATTTCCATCTACACCAAGAATATATCTTTCTTCCGTTTAACTTTTTTTACTCTCGGTCTGTCTCTCTCTCTCTATGTATATATATACACACATATACATATATATATATACATACGAATACCTACAGAGTCAGAAGAAATCAACCTATGTTTCACCTAACCAGATAATCAAATAATTCTAATATTAATAGGAAAAAAATTATTTATTGTTCAATAAGTTTGGATTCAAATTGGACATCACAACTGATTTTAAAATTACGGATTATTTAGACATTACACTCAACTTGTATAACGGTACCTTGTCCCCCCCATTTAGGAAAATTGACCATCCCCATGTTATATTAATGCAGATTCTAACCACCCGAGACAGATTTTCAAACATATCCCTAATGGTATTATGTGTAGATTATTTACTAATTATTCTAATATTGATATCTTCACTCAAACACGATTACGAGATGGCGCTAAAAAATAGTGGTTACAAGGCCAAACTTGTTTATACAACAATGGAGGAAGCAATAATTGTACGTTATAGGAGGAATAATAAAGCAAAGAAAATGTTGTGATTTACGCCACCATGCATTATGGCCGTAGCTAATAAAATTGGGAAAGAATTCTTTAGATTATTTTAAAAACTTTCCGCCATCGAGCAACCGATAAAGATATTTTACAAGGACACTGTTAAATTAAACTACAGTTGTATTTCCAATGTGTCAAGTTTAGTTAACAAAAGTTATACTAAAAACTCAGGAATAAGCATCGTATTGAGCTCCCTAAATGCAATTTTATCAATAAAGCCAATTGCCTCCCACAATGGGAAATGTCAATATGAACGTATTGTGTACAAAAGGTGGAGGTACATTGCTGTGAACCTAACAATAGTAATTTTAACAGTAATGATAAAAAGTATATGTAGGATCTACACAAGGATCTTTCAAAAAAAGATATTACAATCAGAGTAGTTTTGCACAAGAAATATATAGATACAAAACTAATTCATCAAACTATGTTTGGGAAATTAAAAAGAATCTAGGTACAGATTTTTTATTAAAATGAGATACAGTAAAAAAGAAAAAAGAATGTACATATAAGGCAGGTGATAAATATTGCAATTTATGCATGAAAGAAAAACTTGCTAATGTTTCCTAAAATAATCCGAATGAATCATTTAATCAAAGGTTTGAAATACTTAAAGTTTTGAACATAAAAAAAGTTTGGTTACTTGGTAAGATATTATATTTTTTTTTGTAATTTCATTTTTTTTTCTGGCGGCCTTTTAATCAATAAAATGTAATTTGGTCCAACCCTTTAGTCAAAATCATACTGATGATCTAGTGTTGGTCGTCAAAGCAAGAACCAGTTCTGCGCTGACACTCGAAGTAGTCTGGATGACCCACCAGGAGCGATGAATGATAGAGACGGATGGCGAGAGAGTGAGAGTCAGAGAAATCCATGCTGTCAGTATAAAATGCCTTTAAACCGTTAAAATTTTGTCAACCTGGTAATGGTTAATTACTCTTCATTAAAATATTTTCTCCAGTCTTCACCTCTATTTTTTGAAAATAAGTCTACATATCTTCTTTCAATTTAATATTTTTTCTTGGATCTGTATTTTTTTGCTGGGCTCTTATTTTCTGAATCTCAAATAATTTTGTCATAACAATCGTTAATTTTTTTCTTTATCCGCTGCCTGTTGTCACGTGACAACCATTTGTTCATACGTCATTCAACTTATTTTTCACTTTACCAATACATATAAAGTCATATAATCTATGTGTCTCCTCAGCCATTCAAGTATGTTTCCTTCGTGATTTGCAGATGTAATCAAACATTATTGATACGACATTGATTCTTTTTTTTCGATGAAAAAATAATACAAAGAAATCCACTTAAAGTTATTTCAATATAACTTCCATCTATAAATCTTTCCTCGTGTAAGTTGAGCTATCATGCTGTGCAAATCCCAGATTGTCAATCTCTGAAGACAGAGTGAACCCTGCCGCCTTAAGATATCAAAATCCATTTAAATCCTGTAACTGATATGCAATATCGCAGTAGAATTCTGCTTAATGTCAAGTCAGTCATAGATTCTCCGAGGAATCAATAGAAATAAAATGCCGACTTTATTTTGTTCAGATATTTAAGTTGCACAAAGATTTAAGAAATTCAATCACTTTGACGCAATTAAATTTATATCAGAATATCTGATTTTCGATCATGTTATAAATGCATTTACTGAATTATGACACAGCTTTTAATGAAACCATACTGTATCTCTAAGGGGAGCTTTCTTTCAACGGTATCCTCAAATTATGTTTCACCCTGTCGGTGGAGCTAAGAATACCATCTCTGTCAAGCAGAAGAGTAAAGACACCTCAAATTAAGGGTCCTGGGTAAGGCAGTAAACTGTATATGATTGTAAGGCTCCACTTTTGGATATCTTAGGAGTGTAGAGTACCACTTCATAGCTATTACTCCCAGGTCCACTCTGACCCAGAGTTTTAGTACATACTAGGGTCCCATCAATGGGTCAAATAAATCTGTTAAAAATTATTCGCATTCGATAAGACCTTGCACAAAAGCCTCCCAAAAATGTCAATATGAACATACAATGGACGATTTTCCCTCACCCCTGGGCATAAAATAGTCATGGATGTGTTGACATGCAATATCAATCAGATATAGCGGCCAAGAGAAGGATTTCAACCGACTGTTAGAATAGGAAAAGCCCGTATTTCTTAATTTGTCACTCATACAGTTATTCGCATTGATTCCAAGTTCTGAATGGAATGGCTAGATTTAGGAGAAAATGCCATATCTAGACACCTCAGAAAGGGGACAAAGCTTATCTTTGGTGGTTAGCATAATCGGCAAAGTTTACCAAGAAAAAACTTGAATTTAGTCACGTTTATGGTATACAAGTGACTCATAAAATAATGCCGGAAAAATGTACTTATGGTGTTCGGAAAATAAATAGATTTGCAGAGAATAAGCATCAGGAGAAATATTATTCTGAGTGTTTCTGGTCTGATCCATTTTCTAAAATATGCAATTTTATCGTCAAACATTTTCTAACCTATTATCCCCCTTTTTTTTTTTGTTTTTGCTGCCTGCTCCGTTTTGAGTCATATGTTTTCCAATTGTCATTAGGATTATATGCAAATATCGGATTTTCAGATATAATATAAGAATGTAGGCAAATGAAATAGCCTATTATGTACGTTCTTTTATGATTAGGAATTCGACTATGTTATCATAGGGGGCTTCTTTATAGCTTTAAAAGAAGATACTTTATTTGCCTTCCTTAGAAACCTATTTAGTGAGAATTTGATGGCTTCAGGAACTGAACTTTAGACCCAGCGTATAAAGAGTTTTTCTTTTAACTCCAAGAATAGTCTTGTCTTTGCAAAGCCTGGAAATACGCAACATACTTATTGTCAATAGAGTAATGATATATAAATAACATCTATTTTTCAGTAATATGCATTATGATTGATATAACCGAAAGAATAATGTAGGAAGAGGAGTAGCTTACTGTAGAGATACTTTTTCGGTCTATTATTTTGGGAGCACTGCATACTTCTGTACTCTTTTTATTAGTGAAATACATAGTTATATCATCGTAGGAAATTGAATCAGAGACCAGAGTTCAAACCATAGACTAGGCTAATTGCATTTCTCTTCGCGCTAATGCTCTTGGGAAAAACATGAATCCATCTGTTCTGTGATGAATAAACGGCAACTCATTATGTGTCTTCACCCTTTGACGACTAAATGGCAACGCATTATGCATCTTCACCCTGTGATGAATAAACGGCGACTAACTAGTGTCCGTTGTTTGAAAATTCACCACGTGTTGGCTTTTTTTTTGTGGTTTCTTCCTCAGTACCAAACATAGTCGTAAGTCTGCCTCTCCACCGATGCATATATGGCTAATAGAGAGTGAGGTTCTTCCATGCCCATATCACCTTGTAATAAGAGAGAGGGTGAAGGAGAGATTGTCTCTCCCGCCTCCACTATTCCGTAATTCTTGCTTACTACTATCGTCTGCTGACGGCCAGAGACTCGCACTTCCTTCCTCCATAACTCAGCGAATGTATTAGGGTGTCATATTTCCTCGTCACAGTTCTCTCCATCAGTAATGGATAAATTTGTAGTTTGGACTGGATTCTTTTTGCCTTGTTTAGGGAACCAGTCTAGGAGACAGAAAATTGAATTTATACCAGCTTTACTCGGCTAAAATTTGGACCTAGTAGCAGAGGGGTTGGATAAAAGCATACATAGACGAGCCAAAACAATATAATCAACTGCCTAATAAGTTGTTGACCCTCCATGTGTTTGTTTACGAGTTCTTATCGTTGTTGACATTTAATGATTTTGTTTCCTTCTTTTGGCCACAGCTGACAGGTACTTACTTTAATTGAACGTACGAACCTCACAAGTCGGGTCGTTTCGGAAATACACAGACCAATCTTCTGGTCATAAGAAAAGTCACTAAAATTTATTCTTCTGGCATTCAACACAAAATACTCGATGCCAGCTGATCTATTTATATTCCTCTGACGCTGATATACCTTGTTTGGAGACAGAATCTGCCTTTCTTGCAACATGTCGTTGATCATGTTAGAGAGAGAGAGAGAGAGAGAGAGAGAGAGAGAGAGAGGTTTTGAGTTGTAATTATCAATCGGCAGTGTTGGTAGAGGTAAAATAAACAAACAAACAAACAAACAAACAAATATATCGATGTGAGAAGTGAACGAAAGGTTTTTTCGCCTACTACAAGACAGGATAGAAACAAGTGTAACACACATAGGATATATTTATAATCCAACTGAAAGAAGCAATGCATCATGACACACAGCACATCGATATTCTTGCGTATAAGATGCATAGTTGCAGGCTCAGCTGAATATCTATTCTAACCAATGTCCATCGCCCAAAGAGTCTCTTTATTCTTAATAAAGTGGACCTCAGAGTAAATGAGAGTCCTTATCCTGGAGAAGTGATAGCATCAGGATGCATGTCGGAAAACAAGCCGGTTGAGGTAGTGCGAGTTTGCGCAACGTTGTTGAGAAATATTATTATTCAGGTGGAAGGTATTTTGACAACTATAGAAGTAAAGATACACTCTTTCTAGCATATATCTTATAAAATGGTAATAATATCTTTCAACAGGCCAATGCGCTCTATCTTATAACACGAATTATATCGGAATGGCTTTCTCTGAAGTAAAGAATATTTTTACGTATTATCCAGCATGAATTCTGACGACACGAAAAACAGTTTTATAGAAAAAATAGTAACCCCTAAGAATTTTTTAAGTAGAGTATCCATTCGGCATAATACAAATGCGCTATGAAAACGCTATGTAAATGCGTATTCATGTGTAAATAAAAATCAAATTTGATTTAAAGTGAGTTTAAAACAGAATTATCAAATACTGTTCCTTTAATCCTTAGAGAACGAGCAGAATTTCGACCGAGGAATGTCGACATCGCCTTTGCCAATAAAATGTTGTAATTTGTTATTTAAGAACCTCAAAGATAAATCCCATTTGAAATTTTCAGTTATGTTAAACCCAGGAGCGAAAGATGTTGGAAGGGGTTTGGGTTTGCAGAGTAATTTATGTTGAAAACTATCGAAAATAATGCTTGATTATCTCTTAAAATGTTCTTATTTACTTTATAAGAATCAATACATAACATTTTATTTTTAATGACAATTCTAAAGATTCCTTTTAGACTAGAAGACTCATGAACCTGTTAAGTTCCCGTTGTTACACCAGCCTAAAATGATAGTGACGTTTTAATTTAGGAACGACGGAAGGATTGTAATTAGCATCTCATATCATATAGTATTCCTCATCTCATCCGCAATATGATGTATTTTATATACCTACTATATAGTATCGTATTTCATCTACCAACTATATAGCATAGTATTTCCATATTTTTTATCTACATACTATCTAGCATAGTATTTCATCTATTTCATATAGTATTATCATAGGAATTAGCGTCTAATCTACCATATAGTATTGCTTGTATTTAGGATAGCAGTTCATCTATTTCATATTGTATTGTGATTATAATGAGCTTCCCATCTACCATAAATCGAGAATTTGTAGGATTAAAAAATTAAACCCACCGTGAAGGCAGACCAGAAAAAAACTTATTAAATTATAAATTAGACTGGAAACAGATTTATTCCCCAAGTTAGATCCTTTTTAGTTAGTTGTTTTAATTTAAAAAAAAAACACGGTTATATGCGGATTATACTGGTTTACGATTTTACATCACATACATATTTGTGTATGCGATTGCTCAAGAATAGGAATTTTTGAAATATATTGATAAATATGGAAATACTGAAATAGAAATTCTTGCAAAGAAAATATTCTTTTTTTTTGAAAGGTGATACATTTCTATCGTGCTCAACCCGCAGGAAATAATGAATTCCATTGTTTGCAGGGAGAAATAAATACTCTCGTAGATTAAAAAAAAATAAACAGGTTAGAAATTATCGAGTTGGTCTCAATATCCTTTTTCTAATAAATAAGGTCTTAACTGTTTCCTTTTATTTGTTTGTTTGTTCGAGGGTTTGCGAAGCTTTGTGGTAAAAAAAAGGGCATGATTGGATGAAACAGGAAATTAGTCTAATAGAAAATACAAGGAATTTTCTACCAACTGGAGATTTTTAGATAATTCCTATTTCAAGATAAAAAGGAATTAGGAACATGCAATGATTACCTTTTTCATAATCAAACAATACAAATTGCTTTAAGGAATCTGACAGTTTCATTTTTTTAATTATGCAACCAAAAACGTTCAGGTATAATTTTATATAATTCATTAAATAAACCTAAAACAAAACAAAACACCCCCCCAAAAAAAACCCAAAACAACAAAAAACAAAAACAATACAAAAGCAAAATAAAACCAAACAAAACAGACACACACACATTGCATTATTAATAGTTATACAATAGTTATAGCGTATCATAAGATATTGTTTGAAGACTTAATATTTCAATTGAAGTTCTGATCTATACACTTGCAATAAAATACTAAATCATACCTATTTTACGAACATGAAAGCCGTTTTGCATGGCAATTCTTTTCATCATACTCTTTTTTTAATTCCATAGAATATCGTGCATTAAAATCTTCAGTACAAAAAATATTATTTTAAAATCCTTAAAGTGAAAAACTTCTTTACTAAAAGTTCTGAATTAGTATGTCATTTTTATACCTACTGATAATTACAAAGATTAGCCAGGAAGAGAAAAACGGGCAAATGGAAAAATAGATATGGGAGTTAGATTAGGTTGCACCAGATTTAAATTAGTGGGTCTTTTCTCCCACTAAATCCAAACACAAAGTGAGTACAGAACAGATGACAGGGTGGTATTCCTTTAAAAAACTATTAAGCAAAATTTAGGTAACGGACACTGAAATTCTTTATATGACACATTATTCACGAAGACAAGTTTTCGTTTTCTTGTAGACCGAAATTGAATGTATCCTGGAAGCAGTAGTTCTAAAATATTTTAGAACCATTGTTCTAAAAATTAGTTGGTTTGGTTTGTTGGGTTCTATGGCTTATCAACTTTTGTAGGTTATATTACGCCAAATCCATTTTTATGTAAATAATTCATGAGTACACAGTTTAATTGTCAAAAACATTTCCATTTCAAACTATTCAAGCAGTTATATATAACAATTCAATTTAGTGTAAGTACAGTTTCAATGTCAAAAATTGTTCAATTTAAAACAATTCAGTTTAGCAAAAGCACGCAGTTTAAATGTAAGTACAGTTTAATTGTAAAAAAACATTTCTATTTCGAGCTATTCAGTTTAGTCAAGCAATTCTACTTCAGCTAATTCAGTTTAGTAAAAGTACAGATTTTGTCTACACACAGTTACATGTCAGAACAGTTCTATGTTAAACAATTTAGTTTAGTGTAAATACAGTTTCAATGTCAAAAAAACAGTTCTATTTGAAATAATTCTTTAGCACAAGCCCGCAGTTCCCATATAAGCACGGTTCCATTGTCAAAAAACATTTCTATTTCAAGATATTGTGTTTAGCATAAGTATGCCGTTAGTTATATTTAATCCGGGGATAGGGCTCTGTCAGGTGCTACCACGCCGGGCCACCTGAAAGCTATGGCAATGAAGGGGTGTTCCGTATTCCAATGCCCCAGACTGTTTAGTGTCATATTCAGGACACTCGTTGGGGGGGGGTCTTACTCCTCTGCAGAGGTGCAGTCAGTGTATTCTACAGCCCCAGCCGAGTGGGCAATATACAGAGTTAAATGTCCAAATAGTTTTATTTTAGATAATTCAGTTTAGCATAAGTACATAGTTTAGATGTCAAAACAGTTCTATTTCGAGCAATTCAGTTTAGCGTTAGTACGCAGTTTTAATGTCAAAACAGTTCTAATTTAAACAATCCAAATTTAAATATATAAAAACAGTAAACGCCAACCACTATTTAGTTCTATTTAACCCATAGATAGGACCCATATTAGGTGCTACCACTCCGGGCCAGAGTGGAACTGGGAGCGATGGCAATAAAGGGGTACTTTGCATTCCCCATCAGATTGTTTAGTGTCATATCCAGGAGACTCGTTGGGGGGTTCTTACCCCTCTGCAGAGAAGCAGTCAGTGTATTCTAGAGCCCCAACCGGCTGGGCAATCTAAAAATAGAATCTGTTTGTCTTTGAAATCAGCATTAAAAATTAGTCTCGGATATCGACCTCGAGCACTGATGGGAAATGTGCAATCATTTCAACTCCAGGACAGGCTTAATTTTTTACGAGATAACTTTCATAAATTCATTACTACAAGCAAAAATAGACAAATGTCCACTCGTAAAATTAGTATTGCATCTACTTACAGCAAAATTCAAATTAAATCTTAAAATGTGAGTATATAGCATTATCATATTGCTAAAAAGATATCTTTGCACGAAATAAAGTACTGTCTGTTAGGCTCACAAGAAAGTAAGTATTGAAACTCCAGTTCTGGTGCTTTCGGCAGGGTAGAGTCCCTCTTTCGTTAGAAACATTCTCAGGTCCACTTTGACTCGGATTGGTAGTTCCTTTAATTGTTCAAATAGATCTATTTGAGATAATGAGGTCCTTTCCTGTTTAAAATGGTTTTAAAGATCTTATTTCTGCACAGTATACAATTGGAAACTAGTTTTCTGACTTCTGCATAAATTAAACTAAACAAGACTAAACGCCCTAAAACTAACCAACAGGTAATAAGAACTTGTATTAATTATCAATGCATTAATTATCTGATATTCCATTATGTATAAACATACGTTTCTAACCCAATTCAAATTTTCTAACTTAAAATCTTTTGTATATGTTATGTTACACAGAGCGCTGAGTAACCAAACCAGCTATGAAATATAGGCAAAAGAGAATAACGTTGGGAAAACTGTTCCTTGAAGGATTATCATGGGACTTATTAGCAAGAAGCAAATTAAACAATTATCTGCGGTAGAGAAAAGGTGAATAACAGCATAACAAACTTGACTTACGCTCGGTTACTTTAACATCTCCAAAGTTAAGGAAACGATGTGAGTGTTCTTTTCTAAGAAGGCTGACCATCTAAGATACGAGGATCATTAAATAAGTTTTCAGACTTTTTTCGTATGGGCACTTTTATTGATAGTACACACATGAAACTCTAGTCCCCTTCGAAGCAATCTCCTCTAGCTGCAATGCACTTGTTGTACCGTTCCAACAACTTCTGGAAGGCCCCATGGAAGTCCTCTTGTGAAGCGTGTAAATGACCTTCGTCACAGCCTCTTTCATCTCCTCAGTTGTCTCATAACGACAACCCCTGAGCTTAGGGAATAACCAAAAATCACAGGGAGCAAGGTCTGGACTATAGGGAGGATGAGGAACTGTCTTGATGCCCATCTTGCTCAAATAATCTGTGACAAGGATTGAGTTGTGGATTGGTGTATTGTCCTGGTGGAAATGCCACTGAACTGACCTGATTTGAAGAGTGCTGGCCTCTTTCGACGGAATCTCCCCCTGAACTCACTTAAAACCCCAACATAGTAACCCTAACCCTTAGGCCAATCAACTCTGGTGTATTGACTTCCTTACTCCTCCCACACCTCTCATCATCCCTCACAGACTCCCTGCCGTCCTTGAATCTCTTATTCCACTCAAAAACTGATGCTTGGTTCGTGCAAGATGCTCCAAAAGCAATTTTAATCATTCCATACGTTTCTGCGGCATTTTCTTCAAGTTTAAAACAGGATTTTATTGCATATCGTTCTTCTAAAGTATCAGACTGCATTTTTGGAATTTCACCAGCTGAGACAATCAGGCTTTGTTAGTGTGTATTCCAATTGCTACTGTAGCTGTTCATTTGAACCTGAAATCATAAAAATTGGTCGATCATCTCATAAGATGTATAGCAATAAGATACTGAATTTTCAAGCGTCTACGTCAATTTTAAATACATGTACAAAATAAATCTGGAAACTTATTGAATGCACTACGAAAACAGCAACTACGGTACTAACCTGAGACCGGTGTGCCGGACTAAGTAAAGCTTGGTAAATAACTCAACAGCCTTCTCAAACAATGAACCATTGTCGCTTTTTTAGCGTTTCTTTGAAAGTTTGTAGGAAAAGTGGAATACAAGTCAATTTAGATGAAAGTATAAAGCTATGTTTGATTTAAGGTGTTCTTCCATCTTCAATTTTCTTTGTTCTGTTGTTTCAGGATTCTGACCGTTTCTGTCTCTGAGTCAGTCAAATTCAACAATTCTATAAATGTTCTCCGAGTTTTCAAATATTACTTTTGATTAATTGATTTTAACGGCATGTCAAGTCGGTTAAAGAAGCGCGTTCATTGTACGTTCATATTTACATTTTTGCTTACTCGTTTCTATAGAGGGTTTTTTGATGTGAGTGTATTCGGTCATATTGAATATGAATAATTTCAGAGTCTTATTACTCTTGAAATTAATTCTCAATTGAGGAAAGAATAAAGAATAGCACGGGGGTAAATCTGATGAGTATGGAAGACCCAGCACTTCCAATCTTGTATTTCAGAAAGTAAAATTCGTTCATAATGTATTAAAAGACTAGATTCATACATTTTTCGAGTTGATGCTTACCCGTTTAAACGAAGTATAAATGTATGTGTATAGAAGTTGTTCGAAAAACAATGTATGATTTTTTTTATTATTTATTTTTTACATTTCTTTATACTCACTAGGAGCTTTAGATTTGTACATTTGTTCAATATTAGATTTAACTTAAGCAAAATCTCAATGTAAGCTTGGTTGTTATTTGATTGATGTGTTTCTCTTTCATTATATATGTATTAGTTAATATCAATATTTCCGTCTTCGTTTATGCTTTATACAATTTTTAAAATAATCGATTCCAGGAAATCAAATTGGTACATAATTTTCAAACTGCCTGAGTAATATTATACTAAGGTTTTCCTTTCTTTTAACAGCAAAAATCTATCGATGAGAACGTTTCTTCAGTTTTTGTTGATAAAAAAGAACCTACATGTTATTTATGAAATACTCAAGGCAAACCTCCCACCATCTTAATGAAAACATGAGAATAAGATTTTTTGCTTAAACATGGAGGTGAGTATGATTTTTTGTAAACACTCAAAATTATGACCTTTAATGTACAATTTTTAACTTTAAAAACGCCCATTGCTTGTTTGCATTTTAAGGGTTTTCCACCAACCAGCAACTAATATAAAGTTGTTTTTAAAACAATCTATAGGGTATTATTTAAAAAAATCCTTTTCTTTAAGACAAAGGGGAACTTCTGGAGATATGTGATAACGAGATCAAATGTTTGCACTTCTTCTAACCATTCCTAAGAACAGTTTAAAAACAAAATAAAGGCACATTTAGAAGAAAAACATTCCTATGGTTTAGTGATAATTATCGACCCAGTCTCCTAAGCTATTGCCTCACTGAATGTGTGGCGTACCACAATGTGCAGCTTATATCGAAAGCTGGGGTCAAAGACGATTAAGTTGCAACACATTCATAATAATTGAAAAGTTTTCAAGATGAAAAATAATCAATGCACGTTTTAACATTTGGTTTTCACATCATAATAGGAAAAATCTTCAACTGTATGTATGAAATAATTCTGAAAGAGAGTGTTGTTATATGGTGTCTATGTAAAAAAAAACAACCCACAAATCTACCTCGAGAAAATATACAAAATTTTTCTTTTCTTTTTTGAAGTTTATAAAAACTATGAAGTAAAATATAACATTCATTATGTTATGTAACATCTTCCTACTACCAACATTCCATCACCAGAAGCATGGAGTCGTTTGATCGGCAGTTTCGAAGTTAGAGGTAACCTCGATTGAAAGTGGCCTGAGAGAGTTAGCGTTTAGAGTTTTAGCTGTTAGCTCAGATGACTGGCCTGAATTATTGACACATTAATAACCGTGGGAAGCTAACTGATTATGCGTTTGTCCAATTTTTTGATTGTTTGGGATCGAGTGACAATTTTCCAGATTCGAAGATTCATTATTAACATTGCAATAAATATCGGATTTCAAAGTATATTTTATAACAAAAGTTACTGTAATAATTTAAAGAGTCAACTATCTCTTTATTAGACTTAATGAACTCGCTGCAAAATATTTGGATTTTAAAAATAGTTACTTTTCTTTAAAAATATGTCCCTGTCATAGGAAGGAATATGATTTCACATCACTGGAAAAATAAGTCATCTAACTGATAAAAAAAATCTACTTAAAAAAAAATCTATTTTTAAAACGATATTTTCAGTTTAAACAAGGTTTTTTGTTGTACTATGCAATTTACATGCAGCTGTTGTTCTGAACTAGTTATGTAATCTTGCCTGAAATTAGATTACATTTTGGTAGGGTGACCTTAGACAGACTGGTCCAGTTCTAATAATCGATTTTATTCATTGTCCCAACACCGCCCTGAAACAGTAGATCCAAGACTGAAATATGTCATTTAATTACTCTAAATTTGTCTTTTTCCACATTGCAAGATTTTCCTCATTCCGAATTTTTGTTCGAAACTTTAGAAAGTGCCATTGGTTAATCTTGGAACAGTTTTTTTTTTAAATGAGTAGAAAAAGTTATGAATAATATCCGACCCAAACATTCAAATCTCGCAGGAGGCTAATGTCCGTGGGAAAGGCATGAATCTACATGTTCATCCTCTCCCAGCTATCATTAAATAGAATGGCAGAGTTATTTTGTCTTGGCTAGGCAACCAGTCTAGTAAAAAGTAAAGTTAGCGACCATAGTCGAGGATGACCCGAAGGCTCCCTTTTCGATAGCTACTACACCAAGGTGTAGGGGAGGGCGCTACTCCATTCCCAGGATTGCTCCACTTTACCCTTGAACCGTACCTTATAATGCTGAGTGTTAAGCAAGGTGGTATCAAGTACCATTTTTAAAGTCTTTGGTATGACTCGACCTGGGATTGAACCCAGGTCTCCCGGGCCATTGGCGATTGACTTTTTTGTTAAAAAATAACTCAGTCACATACTTTCTGTGGAAGTAGTCGGGGGGTGGGGAGAATAAATACATACGCACCTAACAAAATATTCAGAAATTATAACTAGAAAAAAAAAAGTTTTTTGTAAATCTATTTTTATTTACTGATTTCATAAGTACATTTTTCGTAATTGGACGGTTATACATCGTACCTAGGGAAATAATTCTCTTTTGGAAAACTGACTATACATATTTTGTTTTGTCGTGTTTGAGAATGATATTCTATGCAATTAAATGTTTTAATTTTCATGAGACCTCTATGAGAAAAACAAAACAAAAAAAAAAAAAAAAAAAGAATGCTGATTCTGATATTAGTATTTGAAGCTTGAATATTTACCATATTCTACACTAGAGTAAAAAAAAAAGTCAAAACTGGTTTCTAATGTTAATGAGGTGTTTTATTTATTTTAATTGATAATCAGGAATTATTTAGATTTAATTAAAAGGAAGCCACAGATGTCCTTTTAAAAGTATTGGATGTTAAAGGGGATATTTTGACTTGCATTGGATGAGGAATTTTTCCTCTCTTACTTTAGTCAAATAAAGGAAAAGTTATTTATTTTACTCATTGATTTTTACAATATCTTAAATTATAATCCTTTTAAGTGAGAAGTGGACACTTCTGTTGGGAATTTGTTGACTTAAACCCTTAAAATTAAAGGAGACATACCTTTTTTCTTTCTGGCAAGCGCAGTTAATTTAGACGTGAGATAACTTCCAGTCAAATAACGAAGCAATGCATCAGGACATCTATCCACACACGAGGTGTTTCATTTATTTTGTAACAACAACTAAAAAAAAAAAGTCTAAGGGCAGGTAACTCACCCCTACAAAAATTGGTTTCGGGCAGATAACCTCTGGCCCGACTGTTATTTCTGACTAAAGTGAATTTCAACACTCCTCCTCACTTGCAGTCAGACTTGTTCAATAATTTTTCAAACATCTAACATTTCTCTGAGCTTCACAGATTGTGAGCTCAGAAGTGCTTTTATCACCATATCAGCGACCATGTTCTTGCTTTCACAACATTCAAGTTGAATAGCTTTCTTTTCAACTTGTTCACGGATATAATGGAACTTAATATCAATGTGTTTTGCTCGTCTATGATATTGTGGATTTTTCGCCATGCCTATTGTGGATTGGTTATCCTCATTTATGAGTGTTGATTTAACTGAGGGTTCATTGAGGTCATTTTGAAGACGTTGCATCCATACAGCTTCTTGTGCTGCACTTGCCAATGCCATGTATTCTGCTTCAGGTGTAGATAAGGCCACACATGATTATTTTGCTTCTCCAACTGACAACAGCTCCACTCAATTTAAATACGTAGCCTGAAGTTAACCTGCGGTCATCCAAATCACCAGCCCAGTCTGCATATGAATATCCAATGAAATCCGTCACCTTCTCCTTGTCATACAGCAACCCATAGTTTCGTGTACCATTTAGATAACGCATGATGTGTTAAATGGACTTCCAGTGTTCCATAGTAGGCTTGGAACAAATCTGGCTACATTACTGACAGCATAGGCAATACCGGGTCTTGTTGTTGTTGAAAGATATAATAGACTTCCGATTGCGGACTGATACAATTCTTGATTGAATAACTTGCTGCCCTCAGTGACTTTGGTTAGCTTTGCACTATTATCAATTGTTGTTGCTGTAGGTTTGGAATTTTCCATTTGAAATCTTTTCATGACTTCTTCTGTATATGCTGGTTGTCCGATCCAGATCTTTTCTGATCCTGGATAAGCAATTTTGACTCCCAAGAAGTAATGGAGTTTTCCCATATCTTCGATGTCAAAACTTTGAGATGCTTTTAATGAATTCTTTGATACGTGTCGAAGACTTGCTCGCCAGAATAATATAAACACCTGCAATGAAGATCTCTCCTCCTGAAGTTAGTGTGTAGATACAAGGATCATTTTCTAACTGTTTGCAATGCATCTTCTTCAGCTGACTGTTAAGGACTTCATTCCAACATCTTGGCGACTGTTTCAAACCATATAGGCTTCCATTCAGTTTACAGACAAGATGCTCTTTGCCTTTGACTTCAAATCCTTCCGGCTGCTTCATATAGATGTCTTCATTTAACTCATCATTCAAAAATCCCGTGGTTATATCCAACTGGTGTAGTTTGAGATCATGTTTAGCTGCCAATGCTATAACAGTTCTTAGGCAGCTTCGAATCTGACAACATTGCTCGTACAATTTCCACCAACATTCGATTACTTCTCTCAGCTACTCCATTTTGCTCTGGTGTTTTAGGAACAGTGTGCTCAAGGCGAATACCATTCTTTTTTTAAGTAATCTTCAAACTCTTTTAAAGTGTATTCACCGCCATTATCAGAGCGTAGTGTCTTGATTTTTTCACCATTGGATTTCTCCACCATGGATTTCCACTCCAGGAATTTTTAAAAGCTTCGCTTTTGTTTTTAAGAATGTATATCCATACATATCTTGATTTATCGTCAATAAATGTGACAAAATATTCTGCTCCACTGAGTGATTTTGCCTCTAATCTTCCACAAACATCACTGTGCACAATTTCGAGCAGTTTTGTGGCTCACCTACCGCCAGATTTTGGAAATGAAGAACGGTGATGTTTTCCAATTACACATGGCTCATAAAATTTTATGTCCTTTGTTACATCATAGTCAAGTCCATTTACTAGTTGATCTGTTGCTAGCTTCAGTAAATTCTTCATTCCAAGATGACCAAAACGTCGATGCCAAATCTCCTCCTTTGTGTCACCACTTGAGCATATAGTTGCTGCATGGGTTGTTCCCTGTTCATCAATACAGTTCAAGTAGTACTGGTTACCAACTTTTGAACCTGTAGCTATTACATTCCGTTTTTCATCCAGAAGATGACAACATGACTGTAAACGATTTTCCTGATCTAAGCAAGTTGTAAGATAACTTGGGAACATATGGTGTCTCAAATAATCTACATCTTTATAGTTTTTCGTCAGACACTCTCACATTTAAATCAACAGTCCCTTCCCCAAATGCTTTTACTGACTGTCCATCACCGAGGGTTATATCCTTTGCTTTATCTAATTTTTTCATATTGATAAACTTATCAATATCATGGCACATATGACATGTCGCTCCAGAGTCCACGATCCATGAGCTCTTATCATTATTATAGGTTGTTAATGCATTGTGGGTAAACAATCTAACAACATGTTCGTTTTTAGAACAACTAGGCTCCACTTTCGTTTTCTTCGTTAAGAAAGCTTTCTTCTTTGGATAGTCCCTTTTTACACTTTCTTTAGAGTCTTCTCCGAGTTGACGACAGTTACGTTTCAGATATCCAAATTTACCACAGTGAAAACATTTTGGACCCTTTTTGTTGATATGGTGTTTTAATGTCATGGCTTTTGACTCAGCACCACCAGTTTGTTTTTCTCTCATTTTTTTTCCTCGTATAGCAGTCATTCTGTGACTAAAACCCATTTAGGTACACCCGACTTGCTTCAAGTGCTGTCACTAACATATCATAAGATTCGGGAAGGCTAGCCAGAAGATGTACTACTCTATCTTCCTCATTAAGGGAATCTCCGATAACAGATAACTCATCGAATGTTTCTGTCATCAATTTTATGTGATTATGAATAGAATCACCTTCCTTTAAGAGAATATAATCTCCTCCTTAATGCAAGTTTGTTAGCCCACGTCTTCTTCTGAAACTGATCAGCTAATTTTTTCCATACTACTCCCGGATCGTCTGGATCCCCAATTAGGTTAAAAAGGGACGGTTCTAGATAGAGTACAATTGTCGCCAATGCGCGATTAAATACTTCGCATGTAATCCTATTTCTGTTCTAGAATCGGGAACAATTTCTGTTCCATTAACGATGTTCCAAACACCAGCTCTTATTCATGCCATTTTGCATTGTACTTTCCAAGTAGCATAATTTGTCCCATTCAGCGGCACAAGATTAACAAGTTTTGTCTCCATCGCTATGTTCAAGAATATTTCAATTATAAGTAATATAAAAGATATTTAAATCATAAACGACACCAAAACTTCTTCCGAGAACGACAAATTAAAGATGGCGGAAAAATGTGCTCAACGTGACTCGCATTTCTGGGCTCGCACTTTCTGGGCCCATAACCTTTTGTTGAGAATTTGTTGACTTAAACCCTTAAAATCAAAGGAGACATACCTTTTTCTTCCTGACAAGCGCAGATAATTTAGACATGAGATAACTTCCAGTCAAATAACGAAGCAACACATCAGGACATCAATCCACACACGAGGTGTTTCATTTATTGTGTAACAACTAAAAAAACAAAAGGCAGGTAACTCACCCCTACAAAAATTGGTTTCGGGCAGATAACCTCTGGCCCGATTGATATTTCTGACTAAAGTGAATTTCAACAACTTCTTTGCTGTATAATGGTTAACGAGCTAGTTTTGCTGATGGTTACAGCCGAATAATTAGTTTAAATCTTCACTAAGTGCCTTACATCTATGGCATAGTACCAAATCTAAGCTATGATTAGATTTTTATGACTCGTCTTATGTGAGCAAGGCTAATAATGAGTTAGTTTCTCACTGCATGCTTCATTTCTTGTTCTAGAAATAAACAGCCGAGTAGATAACCATACATTTAAAAGTGAAGGTAATATACAATATATATAGCATTCTCGAGTTTGATTGATAGGATATGAAATTAGAAACATTTACTTATACCAGCGCAAGCGCTGATTAAAAAAAAAACTAACAAGAATCTGATTAGAGAAAAATCTATTCTAATTTTAGTATCCTCTTCTATAAATTTTACGAATACTCACAAAAAGAAAATAGGAGATACATTTCAATGAAATAAATTTATTCTGTAATAAATTTAGTCTCTGAGAATTCTTCAGACTTTAAGCTTTATCTTTGCTGTATTTAACCAAAATTTTGGAGGGACATTCATCAGCCTTTTTCAGATATTTCCCGCATCTTGAATAGTAAGGAAAAAGTGAACATTAGAAAAATCTGGACCGCAATTTCTTTGTATGTACAATATATTCTTAAAATCAATAAAATCCAATTGAAATTTTATAAGTTTTTTCCATAATGCGCTTGATTTGTATACAATTATTACATAGTAAATTGTTGCAAAAATATTCTTTCAAATTTAAATGATAAATAGTGAAAGCAGTTAACCAGTCTGCTCCTATGAACGATTTACCTGTTATTTTATTTACTATATTATTTTCTAGATAGAAAATGTCTATATAGCTTAAAGCTGTTCATAAGGATCGCACTAGTAATTGCATCGAGAGATTCTGCGAAAAAAAAAAGATGTCGAAAAAAACCCAAAAAAACCCAATGAATTGTTGGTATAAATCATATGGAAAGAAATATGAAAATAAGTAAAAATAACTGAGTTTTCATTTTCATTCTCCAGCAGATAACCATATGCGTTTCTCTTTTTTTTTTTTTTGCGTGTGTGTGTGTGTGTGTAATTTGT
Source organism: Sepioteuthis lessoniana (assembly GCA_963585895.1). NCBI lineage: Eukaryota > Metazoa > Mollusca > Cephalopoda > Myopsida > Loliginidae > Sepioteuthis > Sepioteuthis lessoniana. The sequence continues at coordinate 24,205 of CAUZXS010004904.1, forward strand.
TGTATATTGACGTTTTTATCTGGCGTTCGAGTCGAGATTGAACGAAAACAAATCATTTAAAAAAGTTTTCAAATCTCAGACTCAATAATAATAATAATAAAATTTATTTCCGTCGTTTCGTTTGCTTCGGAAACAACCAGAAATTGGCACAAGCCCAACATTTTTTTTCTTGGAAGAATTTCTAGTTTTGCGCCTACAGCGAAATTGATGTGTTTATTAATGTTTACCATTTAGAGTGACAGACGCATCTTTTATGTATGTCAGTCTTTCGAGGTGCACCCTAAAAGATTTTTTTCGTGTCCGACGAAGAAATCGAATGCAATTATTTTAAGTGGACAAAAGGACATAACCTGCGTTTGAAAGGTAAGTTTTTTTTTCTTCTGAATGACCAATAAAACTGAAAACATTTTTCTGGATAAAAATATTTAAGTAAAATGTGTTTACTTGTATTAAAAAAAACCCAAAAAAACTGGAATGCAGATTTAGCTTCTTTTTTTTTTTTTTTTAACAGGAAATACTTTTATTTTAACTGAATTTTTCGAATGGTATTTGCGTTGTTTCAGTAAGAATGTCAGTTTGCTTGAGGATAGAAAAATCATTATTTGAACTTAAAGAAAGAAATGATAACATTTATGTCAACAAGCTCCAGAGGGAGCTCCTAACGGAGACTCTTTATACAAAGAGATTCAATTTTATATGAACATTGAATATTCACGAAAATTAGAAATATTTATTCATATTGCATTAAAATAAAAATTCATAAGGCTGACATATGTTCGTTGCAATTTTAGAATTATTTTAGTTATACTATATTAAACGTCATTTTTTGGTAGTTAATAGATTTGTAAATTTTAAAATGAAATCTTATTTGTATGACCTGATTTATTATAGTAGATATTTAATAATAACCATTTATACTTTTAGAAAGATATTACCGCAGCCCACTAGCTACTCATATTAGGAATCTTTGTCTAGAAAAGACGCAACGTTACCTATGTCGTCAGTAAACGGAATCCTTCACCGCAACTGGAAGCGAATCCCGATATCAACATCTAACACCGTCGCCACGTTCGTCAGCGAGTGGAATTTTCCGTTATCAACTCAGAAGCTATTTTCGAGACAATTCTGTAGAGCGTCTCGAAAGTGCTTTTTAACTGTTGAATAAAGCGGTTGATATTTGCAAAATTCTTTGTGGTATAATGACTTGTGTCACGTGGTATCCCACTGAGTAGATAGATTACTACTATCCTCGTGTTTGAATTAACAGTGGCAAGCCATCAGAGAATGACCGTTAATACATCATAGTAATGTAGGTCAATCCCAAAGTAACAAACCCAGGTCAGAATGGAAAAACAGATGTTTGTACTTGGTGACCTGATGGATAAAGAATGGGATACGGGGTGACATCTAGTAGCCCAAAGGAGTCGCCTGACACGGGAAGGAAGAAGGTAGAAGCCAAATGATTGGCTGGAACCCTAAGACGGAAGTGGCACCTTCTTCCCGTCAGCGAAAAAGGGAAAAGAAAAAGTTAGTTGTTGGACAGGGTTCGTGGTGGACGGAACCAAAGCCAAGTACTCCGGGTAAAAGAAGACGAAAAGAATATCTCGGACACGAAGGAGCCATTTCTTCAAGCCAGTACAAAAATAGCATAAAGTCTATTAGCCCGTAAAAGAAGAAATATTCTCCACAGGAACTCCGTCGAAAAAAAAAAAAAGAAAGATAAGTAAACTTTGAGACCGTTTCTCCTTATACCCAATTTTATATACCCTCTCTCTCTCAATTTGAAGAAAAACGAAAGAAAAGAAAAGAAGAAAGACATTTATTTTCATGGAGTATTCATTTATGATATATTTGACACGTTGAAGGTGTATATATATGTGTAGTAAAAGATTGATATATTTTAATGTTCCCACGTGCTTGAAGTTGTTATTTGCAGCGTCTACTACGAATTTGTTATGTCATGTTTCTTTTTCAGCTTCTATTCGCCTTATGTTATCTTGCTTAAAATTGTCCTATTAATTCCTTTAAAATATCACACGGGAAACCGGAATTGCCGACTGCTATAATTAATATTATTACGTCTAAACCTAGAGGTACATATCTTCCATTGTTCTAGGGGAGGAAGACTTGCGGCCTTGATGTGTGTATGTATAGTGTGAAATTTGGAAGCCTTGCCAGCGGCGGTCAGTCTGGCCATAAATTAATCCCCCACATAATATGCCGGTTCTTATATGCCCGAGAAAAAACTCTGAACGAGGACTTATTCTACAAGGGATCAAGTGCCAACCTGCCCCGTCTTCACACGTGCTAAAATAAAGTCCCGTTTTGGGATTTTAAAGAATTTGCCGTCACACTTGTTTCATATCTCATAAAATTAAAGAGAAGTTTCCAGCCAAAAATCAGACACATACGAACCTGGCAAATAAGTAACCCAGCTGTAGACAATCGGCCCTATGCGAAGGGTAATTTAATCCCTTCACTGGTACCAGCACAGATGACTAAATGCCGCTTCCTAGCGACCAGCAGCAGACGCTGTGGTCCGTCCAATCAACGAAAGCAGCAACTCCAGCTCTTCTAAGGGATCTCTCGTTACATGAGCTGTATGAAGACGGGCATTATCCTGATAGAGAAAAACTCCCAATCTGTTAATTAAGGAGGGACGTTTTCTATTCCGAGCTGTTTTCAAATGATAAAGTTGATTGCAGTAGAAATTAGAGGGGATTGATTATTGTTTAAAAAACTCGTAATGGGTTATTCCTTGATTATCCCACCATTCACTAAAACATGGTCTTTCTTGAATAAAGTCAACCTCTCGGTTGGTGAGTAGGTTTGTTTCCTCGACTGATCAACTAATGACATTATCTTGTGATAATGGATCCATTTATTAGTAGTAATAAGGTAGTCAAAAAAAGTACGGTGTCATTATAGCTATGATTGACCGTAAATGACACGCTGTTACAGATTTTCTAGGGACATGTATTATTCCTAGTAAAACATGTCTTACGTGTTCTTTAGTTGTGAAGAATATTGGTCGAACACCGAACATGATTTTGAACAATATTCTTGTCTAAAAAAAAAAATCCTAGTCGTATTATTTCTAAATGTACTTGTGTGTGAATGGGGTAAAATAGATGTGCGTATGAAAGATTTCATTTTGTCCCTAAAAGAGACAAATTGAAAAATTTCTACTTGACAGGGTTACTCGGTTTCATGAACGTACATAATCACTGCATCTTACGAATACGTATGTTCAGCTTGCATGTTCATGAAAGAATCAAAGGAAATTGGCATGATTGACGCTCCTAGCACCATTCACTTTCAGTAGCAAGTACATAATACAGAAGGAGGAAGTTGCTTGACCTTCGCACACCTGGTTTTGAATTTACTGTTACCATTCATGTATACTGGCTACTAACCAAAACTACAGAGCCCAGTTTTTCCTGCTATCTTGCCCGTAACTGGTACTGAGAGAAGAAATGTGAATTAATACTAACACAGACTGTCTCAGTCGAAATTTTAACTCATCTGGTCGATTTCATGTTTCTTGCGGTTTATCTACCGTTAAATTTGTCCAAAAACTTTGGAATATTTCAAGTTAGCTACACTTGGATAGATTTTTGGGACGTCGAGTCATACCAAAGACTTAAAAAAATGGTACTTGATACCTCCTTGCTTAACACTCAGCATTATAAGGTACGTATCAAGGGTAAAGTGGAGCAATCCAAGGAAAGGAGTAGCGCCCTCACCTACACCTCGGTGTAGTAGCTATTGAAAAGGGGCCTTCGGGTCGTCCTCGACTACAATCGCCAACTTTTACTTATTTAAAAAATATACGGCATTGTTATTTATCTCGTTGTTACTGAATCAGGAGTGTTTGCGGTTACATACTTACACAAATATGCTCTAGATTATGCGGACGTGTTTGAATGAACATATAAATGAAGCCAAATATTTCTATTTGCGCATTAGAACATAAAACGAAGTTTGCTTCATGAAAAACGTATCATGTATTGTCGGTTTTTGTTAGATAACGTCAAGAAAGCAATAATGCAAGTTTTACAAGAATAACATTTTTCTCTTCTACCTGGAATCTGTCACGAAGCTTTATAAAATACTTGACCATCTCCTCCTCAATATGATCATCATACTAATGTTTTCTCACTCATATTCATATTTTATTTCTATTTTATCTTTTTTCTACCTTTTGTCTTTTTCCTCTATCGTTCTCTTCGTCATCATCATAATAAATCATAAATGTTTGGGTTCTTTGTTTTCTTATTCCAAACATCTTCCTCTCTTGCTTTTAATCCTTCATCATTCTGCAGTCTATCTTTATCCTTTCAGCTCTATCTCCAACTTATTCACTCCTCTAATAAGACGTGTGTGTATGTGTGTAAATTTTAGGATTAAGTACATAAACATAAGCGAACATATACATTTCCACCTGTACGTTACTGCACACAAAATTATGGTTGCTTATAAAAGAGTAAAGACCTGATTTCGTAAATTTATTTTCTTGTTTCACTTTTTCTTTTAAATTACAACCACAGTATATTCTATTTTTACTTTGTTTCATTATTTCATTATACTGTCCACGCTGATTTCGCACTGGTAGCTATTGCTGGAGACAAATAATAGGAAATATCCCCAGTATACCAGAACTCTCCCAGAATCCTAGTTTATTTTAGTAATACTGTTGTCTGAATGGTTTCAATTATTCATTGTATTATATTGTTCCCATAATGGCTCGAATATAAAAAAAAATCCCTACAAATTGGACGCCGATTTTTGTAATTTTCTGTGAAATCGTTTGGAGAAAAAGAAGAGAAAAAATTAATGCGATAAGAAAAACAAGTTAAAAATGTTGTCCCTTTTAGGAAAAATGGAGTTTGTATATTTAGACATTCATCTCTGGATTTTATGTGAAGTTATGTTCAGAGTACGCACTGTCTAGTATCAAATAACAGTTATTGTTCTAAATCAGTTGCTCTTCTACAATAGGCGTTTTAGTATTATCTTGGATGGTTTGCACAAGCGGCATTCAAAACCTTATGTAAACCGAATAGGTTTTCCTGTTAAGATATAATGCTTTTTTTTTTGGATTTGATGAAAAATTATTTACATCGTCCTACAGCTTTGAAAATTCAATTAATACGGCAGCGAGTCTGTAACTATCATCTTGCTGTTATATATATATATATATATATATATATATATAAGTATTCAAACATGAATAGTGAAGACCCAAATCAATATTGTGTTATATCTGTCAGTTTCATCTAATGGTAGGAAGATCGCATAAAGCATGAAATTGACAGACCCCCATGCAGTGTTGATTTCAGTGTCGACGTTATTTATATGTACATATGTTATATGCCTGATATTCTTCACTCATATAGAATCTTAAAAACAATATTGTGTGTAATACCAAAAGTGAAGATCAAGAACGCGTCTCAGGTTTGAGGAATATAGTTTGTAAAATTAATTAAAAAAATGTATCAGGTCATCATTTTCTAAAAATGTTCAAGAAATTTTCGAACAATTATTATTTGGCTCTGAAGCGAACTCTAAGAAAGTTGAAAAATTATAATTATTTATAATTATTATTTAGTATATAGTAATTATGATAATGAGATGTAACATTTATAATAATTAATTAAAAAAAAATTAATATTGCATTAAAAAAAGGAAATAGAATTAAATGTCAGAAACTTACCAACGTAATAATAGTTCATGGCTGCACACACATCTATGCGCGCCCGCACACAACATAAGTTTTCATAGCGTAGACAGAGT
>CAUZXS010004905.1:0-30000 GCA_963585895.1 Sepioteuthis lessoniana
GATTATTCTTTTATAGAATATATGAAAGAGAGAGAGAGAGAGAGAGAGAGAGAGAGAGAGAAAGAGAGAGAGAGAGAGAGAGTGAGATTGAGGACGTGAACATGTTTTAGATAAGCTTAGAAATATATATATATATATATATATACATGTACATATATATATATATATATATATATATATATACATGTACATATATATATATATATATATATGTCCTGTCATGTCTGAAGACAGTGGTTATGGATTATTCTTTTTTATGTGAATATATGAGAGAGAGAGAGAGAGAGAGTGAGAGAGAGAGAGAGAGAGAGAGAGCATGAACATGTGTTTTAGATAAGCTTAGAAATATATATACATATATATATATATTGTGACGAGGAAATATGACACACTAATGCATTTGGCCGTCAGCGGATGATGGTCACAGGCAAGAATCAGCGGACGATTGTAGTTAACAGAATAATGGAAAGAAAGACTGTCTCTCTCTCTCCCACCCTCTCAATTATTGCAGGGTGATGTGGGTGTGGGTGGGCCTCACTCTCTATTAGCCATGTGTGTGTCGGCGGGGAGGCAGGTCTTCGACCATATTTGGTACCGAGAAAGAGCCCGCCAAGAAAATCAGTTCGTGGTTAATTTTCAGACTACGGAAGATAAGTTAGTTGCCGTTTATTCCTCGAGGGATGAAGACGCATAAGGAATTGCCTTTGTTCGTCGAAAAACCAAGAACATAATTTGGGATATGAAGAAACCAAAATTCCAAAATAATGCCGCGCAGTGAACTTTGAGAGAAAAGAAAAAAATTATTTTTTGAATGAACCAGCACTCCGAGACATGGTAAGTCTCGTTAAACGAATACCCAAAGGAAAGACTTATCCACGAAGAAAGGAACAATAATTAATCCAGGTCATATCAGAAATAAGACGTGCATCCTTCCACCAAAATGTTATGGAAACCCAATAGCGAAAGAAAGAAGAGAGGAGAATAAGCTTCACAAAACTCCAAGTAAGTGACCATACAATTTAAGCATATTCAACTTTATCCTGCTGCATTCAGACTGAAATGATAAAATTGATATTTGGATTACGAGCTCTGCCATTAAATCCCATAGTCCTAAGGAAAGCGGACAGTGTCTACCGTTGTCGAACTACCTTCTCACCTTCTGCCATTAACAGATATTTTATGAGGGCTTAGTCCAGGATACGGATATTTTAGTGGAGACTCCTCCGGGATACAGACAGACTTTCTCGCTCCTGACTTTTACTTGAATTGCTTTTGTCTTTGTTTCTTTCATTTATTCAATAAAAGAACATTGTTATTAATCTTGTTAAACCAAACACGGCAGTTCAGAGTCTTTCTTTTATTGTGAAGAATTGTATTTGTCGAAGACCTTGTATTTGAGGGGGAAAGCTAACCAGTTAGCTGTGTTGACTTTTAATGATTCACCTAGAACTCGCCTAATAGCTTTAGAATGTGGTTCTGCATGAGAGTTGGTGATATCTATGACATTAAATAGCGTTTGGCAAACCACAGCCAACGTCGGTGTCCGGCATTAACTGGTGGACTTGGTGGGAACGAACAGCACTCTGCAAGCCCACTAAGCACATGGCGGCGTAACAATATATATATATATATATATGTCCTGTCAGCGTCCGAGGACAATGGTTATGGATTATTCTTTTATAGAATATATGAGAGAGAGAGAGAGAGAGAGAGAGAGAGAGAGAGAGAGCATGAACACCAAGTCTTCTTTAATTTGTTATTTTGGGTTTGCAAACTGAACTATTGACGATTGACCAAATTATTTCTGTTTTAACGGGTGACCAAAGAACCATCCAATGAAAATCCAGTTAAATAGAAATAATATGCAAATTGATATATCTCCATTAATTCAGTTTTTTTTTTCATGATAACCAAATTTTTAAAACTTGAATAAAAATATCGATGCCAGCTATTTTTGAATAGATTAAACTGCTGCACAGATTTCCATATCAAAAATCTTGTGTAATATTTTTCAATTACCGTCACATAAAATACGTTCGCATACATTCATATAATTTGAAGGTGTCCGTGGTGTTATAGTCGTTGGAGATGAACACGACGACTCGAGTTCAAATCTTGGACGAGGCTAACTGCATTTCACATAGCACCAATACCCTTGAAAAAAGTAAGAATCGAATTATTCTCCTTCCTGTTATGGCTAAATAGTCGGGCAGACTGTGTTCTTTAGCCTTGCTGAGAAAACCAGTCTAGGAGAAGGAAAATTTGGCTCTTTAACTTTGGTATGGCCATTGGTCTAGGAGATGGAAAACTCTGAATTCAAACTTGTTAAATTCCGCTTAAAAATTGGCCTTGAGCCACATCCTTTACATGTAGAGTGGTTGGTAAACCTATATATAATTTTGAAGAACTATTATGCTTGATAGACTATATGTAATCAAAAAATATAAGGTGTAATGTGTATCTATGAATAAAAGGTGTGATAAAAAATTACTGAGACTGAAGCTGTTTTTACTAAAATTTAACAATCTAAGGGAAGAGAGGTCCATTGCTGAGCAATTTACATGTTATAGTAATTATATGCAGACGTTGAGACCAGCCAGTGCTAATTTGGAGAAAATATAATGACAGTCCCGATTCTTTTGAACTGCAGCTTTTGGTGAAACACGGGATTGTGCGAGTGCGGTATCCTTCATAACCAGCAAAACTATTTGCATGTGATTCTTTGTTGCCTGAAAATTCATTTCAAACGTAGGATATTTCAATGCGTGGAGGGTATTAAAAATATGACTACAGTTTCGCCCAATATCAAAAAGGAGATTTATGAGATGCTACGACCAGTGAAAAATTCCCCGGAATAACTATTTGTTGCATTCTGGTTAGTGAATGCTTGTAGTGTTAAATAAAGGACAAACCATGGTAAGTGAGGAAATAGAGTTATATTTTCAGGAAAAAGTATATATAATAGAGACACTGTTAGTAGACAAGAACATAGGATTAGTGAATACAGAATAAGGATATCATCATCATCATCATCATGTCGTGACGCTAGCACGGATATCCCTGAACCTCTCTCGCCACTTCTCCCTATCGTTTATCGTCTCTGGCAGGTCTTCAGGGCTACATCCCGTATCCTCACATAGCTGCTGAATGTATGTTCAAGTTAGTCGTCCTGCTTTTGCCCGGCTATATGTGGGGTCCATTGGGGTACATCACTTATGAGCTCGTCCTTGCTTCTCCAGCAGCGTTCGTCTAAGTTGGATAGTTTTCGTGATGGGAGGCAGGTGGCCGTATAGTTGGTGCCTTGTTGGGTGTTGCCACCAGGACTTGTTCAGCATTGCTCGCAACATTCTTGTGTAATTGCCGTCTAGCTTCTTTTCCAACCGTTTACTTTGCGTCCAAGTAGTGCATCCATACAGCAGTGTCGATACGACCGCTGCCTGGAAGAAACTGCGTTTCATTTTATCGGTCAGGTCTGATTTCTATATGATCGATAGCCTATCGGTAGCTGTTCATGCCTTCGTTAGCCGCGTGTCGATGTTCTTCTCGGTTGATGAGACGTTGCGTCTTAGAATAAGGATATAGTCCAACGATGGTATTGGCTTCCGTTATACGAAGCGGCTCTTCACCTTCTTGTCTGCCCTGCTATATATGGCAGATGGACTAGTTCATTGTGTTGAGAAAGTTGGGTGATACCCAATACTATTGAATGACAAGAGGACTCTTATTGCGTTCATTATTCATTTCTGCCTTTGTAAAAACTGTCATTCATGTTACTTTTTGGACGCATATCCTATATTGTGTGCGTCATACTTTGCTACGTAACTAATACAGTCTATAACAAGGTCGGTTGGGGCTGTAAAATACACTGACTGCATCTCTGGAGAGGAATAAAAACCCCTCCAACAAGTCGCTTGGATATGACACTAAACAATCTGATGGCGAGGCTCCAATAATGCTGGAGCTTTGGGGATTGCCGAGTACCCTTTTCATTGCCATCATTCCCAGGTCCACTCAGGTCCGGAGTGCTAGCACCTGATGGGGTCTTATCTGTTGGTAAAATAGAACTAAACTGTGTAATTATGCTAAGCTGAATTACTTGAAATAGGACTGTTTTTGACGCTGAAACTTATGCTAAACTGAATGGTAGACCTGATAGGGTCTTATTTATGGGTCAAATAGAACCGTTTGACATTTAAACTGAGAGCGGAAAAATGACTAATGCTAAATTGAATTGTTTGAAATCGAACTGTGTGATCATTTGACTGTGTTTAAACAAAAGACTGATGTTTAATTGAATTGCTAGTTGGAACCTTTTAATTGTGTACAAGCGAATGAGTAATGTTGAATAAAATAATTAGTGTTAAATAGCAATACTTGTAACCACTTCACTGTCTGCAAAAAAATGATTCATATTGAATTCAAATTGAAGTGTTAGATAGCAATTATTGGGACCCTTTGTGTGTGGAAACAATAGCAATACTAGTGTACAAACAAATTAGTTTTAACTATATTCAAAAATGAAATCACTGACCAACTAATGTCTTACATATCATGTATATGAAAAAAAATTGATAACAAAGTAATCCAAGTAGAAAGAGAGATTTATTGAGAAGCAAAGTCGACAGTATAGCGTTTCGGTTCGACTGAACCATCATCAGGGCTATATGGGGTTTTATTAGTGATGTTAAATCAACGATGGATGTTTAAAATCGCAAAATACAAAAGCTTAGAGAAATTTTGTATAACAAGAAAAAGTTGGCCGTTTAATTAGGGAATCAGCGTTTGTTTGTTTTAAATTACGTCATTTGACTTATAAGAAATATTGTGCTGAATTTATGTTCTATTTGTTTATCTAGAAAGATTTCAAATCAAAAGGGAGGAAGAAAAAGAAAGACAAAAAGAAAAAGAGAAACCATAAAATTATGATATATGTGGAATATATTAACTAAAGATGGAATATATTGTAGCTATTTATTTGCTCAAGTAAGGAGAAATATTATAAAAGCCAGGATGAGTATTCAGGGAATTAAAAAGTGAAATAGCAGCGGCTTCGAAAATTCGTCTTAGACTTTTATTGTGAATGTAAATGAGCATCTTTGCAGAATTGAAATCGAAGTTGGGATTAGCTTGAGAAATGTGTAGAAATAATGTATTGTTTAAGTTACCAATTCTTTTGTCTCTTCTGTGTTCTTTCAAGCGAACATGAAGTTTCTGTGATGCTTCACCAATATGTCATGTATAACTATTTTAATATGTGCCAACAAGGTTTGGTGTGGGGTCTTTTTAATTGCATATCAGCTTTTATAGGTTATTTAATGCCAAAGCTATCCTTCTAGAAGAACAGTAGTGGTACTATTTAACCCACAGCTGGTAGGATAAGGGTATTTGTCCAAAAGTGAACGTAATAGCGTGACTGGAGTTCGAACTCGCTTACAACGATTCCACAGTCCATCACTTTAATCGTTATACCTCGTGTGCAAACAACTGACTGTTGTTAGATTGTTACTGTTATATGGCAATAGTTGCAAAAAAAGATTAAAAGTAAACAGAATTTTTCGTATAGGAGAGTAATACTTAAAATAATTTAAAGAAATAATGGTTGGTTGGTTGGTTGGTTGGTTAGATTTTATGACATATCAATCTTTGTCGGTTATTTAACGGCAAATCCATTTTTATGCATACAGTCAGTTCTATTTCAAACAATTCAGTTTAACATGAGTACACAGTTTAATTGTCAAAAACATTTCTATTTCAAATTTTTCAGTTTATTCAAACAGTTCTAATTCATCTAATTTAGTTTAGTATGAGTACAGATTTTGTTTACAGACAGTTAAATGTCAAAACAGTTCTATATCAAACAATTCAGTTTATCGTAAGTACAGTTTCAATGTCAAAAACAGTTCCATTTCAAACAATTCAGTTTAGCATAAGCATGCAGTTTAAATGTAAGTACAGTTTAATGTCAAAAACATTTCTATTTCAAGCTATTCATTTTAGACAAACAATTCTAATTCATACAATTCAGTTTAGCATAAGAATGCAGTTTAGTTCTATTTAACCCATAGATGGGACCCTATCAGGTGCTAACATTCCGGGCCAGAGTGGACCTTGAAGCGATAGCAATAAAGGGGTTGTCTGCATTTCCTAAAGTCCCAGCATCACTAGAATCTCACCATGAGATTGTTTAGTGTCATATCTAGGACACTTATTGGGGGGGGGGGTCTTACCTCTCTGCAGTCGGTGTATTCTACAGCCCCAGCCGACTGGGCAAAAAGAAATGAGCTCAGGCTCGTTTAAAAATGTTATCAACAAAATGTGTTTACAAATCATTTATATTTGATATATATGTATAAAGAATCTAACTTGGATAGTGTTCGTGATTGGTGGTAAGTGGCCGTATAGATGATGCTGCTTTGTTGGGTGCTGTCTCCAGAACTTGTTCAATATTGCTCGCAGCATTCTGGTGTAATTGCCGTCAAGCTTTTTCTCCATCTGTTTAGTTAGCGTCTATGTGGTGCATCCATATGGCAGAATCCACACGATCACTGCTTATCGGTCAGGTCTGACTTCCCTATGACCGGGAACAGCAGCTATACGGTCATCTACCACCTATAACGAAAACTATCAAAGTTAGACGAACCAGAAACGCGGGACACAGCTGGAGAAGTAGGGACGAGCTCATAAGTGATGTACTCCTGTGGACTCCTTCACATGGACGAGCAAAAGCAGGACGTCCAGCTCGAACCTACATACAGCTGTTCTGTACGATACAGGATGTAACTCTGAGGAACTGTCGAAAGCAATGGACGATAGGGAGATGTGGCGAGAGAGGATCAGGAATATCCGTGCTGCTGCTGATGATGATAAAGTGTTGTATAGCCACATAATATATATGCAACTAGACACATATACGTGCAGAAACATAACGACGACACAATAAAGACAAGCGGACACAGTTCTTTAGAAAAATATACCTCTTAGCGATACTGGCAAATACACCTGACCAAGCCGAAACACTTCTGCATAGTTTGGAACGAGCAGCAGCCAGCATAGGCCTCTATGTTAATGCACACAAAACGGAATATATGTGCTATAACCAAACGGGGGACATCTCCACTCTAGAAGGAACCCCTCTTAAACTAGTAGACAAATTCACGTACCTAGGAAGCAGCGTCGAATCAACCGAAAAGGACATCGAAACGAGGTTAACGAAAGCATGGGCAGCTATCAATAGGCTATCGATTATATGGAAATCAGACCTAACCGATAAAATGATACGTAGTTTCTTCCAGGCAGCGGTCACATCGATACTGCTATATGGATGCACTACTTGGACGCTAACAAAACGGCTGGAGAAGAAGCTAGATGGCAATTACACAAGAATGCTGCGTGCAATCCTGAACAAGTCCTGGCAGCAACACCCCACAAGACACCAACTGTACGGCCACCTGCCCCCTATCACGAAAACTATCCAAGTTAGACGAACCAGACATGCAGGACACTGCTGGAGAAGCAGAGATGAACTCATAAGAGATGTACTCTTATGGATCCCCACACATGGCCGCGCAAAGGCAGGACGACCAGCACGAACGTGCATTCAGCAGCTATGTGAGGATACGGGATGTTGTCCTGAGGACCTGCCTAGGGCGATGAACGATAGGGAGGAGTGGCGAGAGAGGGTCAGGGATATCCGTGCTACCAGCGCGATATGATGATGATGACTTTATTGAAAGGGTTAGAAAGGGTTACGAAGGGTACTATTGTGTGAGAGATGAGTTGGAGACTGAACAGAACTGCAACATATTGACCCCCACTCTTCTGGCCATAACAGCATTTCTTTCCCGTTCTCCTGGGTTGCTCAAACGGGGGCCTGGGGGCCCAACCTCTGCTGGGACATGGTTCTCATTCCAGCATCTTCTCTCCAACTGACTCGAACTTCCTGAGCACCGAGTTATATTATTATTTTACGCCCACTCAATTCAAACCGTCGACAGTCAAGGTTATTCCCTTGATACCTTCGACTGGATGCACCTGTTATTTACACAGGTGCATTTCTTATTTTGACTGCTTGGCCAGGTCGGAGGTCAATATGTAACAAAAGAAGCAATAAATAACTTAGTATGTTTAATATGCCATAAAAGTAAAACAGCGATAAAATTAATGTAACATAAGACAGATGTAGCATATATCAAAATGAACGTAGCAACAAGAAAGCCTAAATTAAATATTTAGTTTCTTTTTTGGAGAAAATAAATTGAAGATATAAACAGAAAATTAATATAAAAAAGAAAACAAATTTTAAATAAATTGAGAATTTTCTCAGAGATTATATGTTGGTTGGTTGGTTGGGTTTTATGGCACATCAACCCATGTAGGTAATTTAACGCCAAATCCATTTTGGGGGGGGTATGGCACATCAACCCATGTAGGTTATTTAACACCAAATCCATTTTTTTGGGGGGGAGTTATGGCATATCAACCTTTGTAGGCTATTTAACGCCAAATCCATTTTTGGGGTGTGTGGTTATGGCACATCAACCCATGTAGGTTATTTAACGCCAAATCCTTTTGGGGGGGCGGTTATGGCATATCAACCCATGAAGGTTATTTAACACCAAATCCATTTTTTGGGGGGGGGGTTATGGCATATCAACCTTTATAGGTTATTTAACGCCAAATCCATTTTGGGGGGTGGTTTATGGCATATCAACCCCTGTAGGTTATTTAACGCCAAATCCGTTTGGTGGGGTATGGCATATCAACACATGTAGGTTATTTAACTCCAAATCCATTTTTTGGGGGGGTTATGGCATATCAACCCACGTAGGTTATTTAACGCCAAATCCATTTGGGGGGGGTTACGGCATATCAACCCATGTAGGTTATTTAACGACAAATTCATTTTTTTATGTAAATAATCAGTTCTCTTTCAAAGAATTCAGTTTATCCTAAGCACTCAGTTTCAAGGTAAGTACAGTTTAATTGTGAAAAACATTTCTATTTCAAGCTATTCAGTTTAGTCAAGCAGTTCTAATTCAGCCAATTCAGTTTAGTATAAGTGCAGATTTTGTTTACACACAGTTAAATGTCAAAACAGTTCTATATTAAATAAATCATTTTAATGGAAGTACAGTTTCAATGTCAAAAACCAGTTCCATTTCAAATAATTCAGTTTAGCATAAGCACGCAGTTTAAATGTAAGTACAGTTTAATTGTCAAAAACATTTCTATTTTAAACTATTCAGTTTAGTCAAACAATTCAGTTTAGCATAAGTATGCCGTTAGTTCTATTTAACCTATAGATAGGGCCCTATCAGGTGCTACCACGCCGGGCCAGAGTGGATCTGGGGGCGATAGCAATGAAGGGGTGCTCGGCATTCCTCAAAGCCCAGCATTACCGGAGCCTTACCATCAGACTGTTTAGTGTCATATATAGGACACTCATTGGGGTGGGGTCTTACCCCTCTGCAGAGGTGCAGTCGGTGTATTCTACTGCCCCAGCCGACTAGGCAACAGGGATTATAACAAGTATTATGTTGTCATGTTTTTTTAAGATCTTGAAGTGTGAAAACAATCCCTTTTTCATTATCAAGAAGAAATAAAAAAAGATCTAACCGACTTGACCAATGATAATTCTTTTTTTTTTTTTTTTGTTCCGTTGATCTGTATGTATGCAATCGGTGGAGAGAGATCTAGCGATAACGCAAAGGCGAATGTCGAAAAAAAAAAAAAAATTGACGACTCTGCTTTCAAAATATTCAACTCAGTCTGTTTTAATAGAGAAGAAACTTATAAGAAGATTTTACGTTAAGAGATGAGGACTTAAAACCGCTGAAACACAATCTTCGAAATTTATAACAATTGGTAACAAACAATAATTGTTATCATAAAAGATGAATTGATAGAGAAGACACTTATTAGAAGATGTTTAAATTTCATTTAAATTTCAGTAAAGTTGGCAACCGTAGTCAAGGGCGACCAGAAGGCTCCCTTTTCAATAGCTACTACACAGAGGTGTAGGGGAGGGCGCTAATCCTTTCCCTGGATTGCTCCACTACCCTTGATACGTACCTTATATTGCTGAGTGTTAAGCAAGGAGGTATCAAGTACCATTTTTAAAGTCTTTGGTATGACGCGACCTGGGATTGAACCCAGGTCTCCCGCGACCATTGGCGAACACTCTACCCACTAGACCAATGAGCCGGTTAAGCAATGGAAGAATGGAAGGTGTGGCGAGATAGGGTCAGGAATATCCGTGCTGATCGCGTGACATGATGATGATGATGATGATGAAATCTTTTTATTTATTCAGTTTCACATCAGTCGTTTGTTTGCCCAAAACTAAATGGTTTCAAATATGATTAAACCCATTTGACTTATAGATGGTACCCTTACATGTACTACCACTCCCGTTAGAGTGGACCTGGGAATAATGGCAATGAATGGGTGTGCCATATTCTGCAAAGATCCAGGTCTGGAGTCTCATCATCTGGTGCAGTTTAGTGTCATATCTAGGACATTCATTTGGGGTAGTCTTACCCCTCTACAGTTGGCGTATTCAACTGCATCATTTTTAAACTGATTTGTCTGTCCGAATTATAAAATATTCCTTTGTAATTATATCCTATTTCCAGTTTGATGATCTACCTCTAAACCAACTTATAATGTTTAAATTTCAATATGAATAATTATTTCACTGAGTCTGATTTTAAAATTAATTTTGTTTTATTATAGAGTTGTTTAGAATATTCTTAATTTTGCTTCCGCACCCAGTAAATTTGGTAGACAACATGAAAACATTTGACTGTCTCAAGAGGTTTGTTTGTTTGTTTGGGTTTTATGACATATCAACCTTTCTAGGTTAATTAAAGCCAAATCCATTTTTAGACAAATAAAAAATTCTATTTCAAACATTCAGTTTAGCGTATTCATCATCATCATCATCATGTCGTGTCGATATCCCTGACCCTCTCTCGCCACTTTTCCCTATCATTCATCGCCTCTGGCAGGTCTTCTGTGATACATCCCGTATCCTCACATATCTGCTGTATGTATGTTCGAGCTGGTCGTCCTGCTTTTGCTCGTCCATATATGAGGGGTTCCATAGGAGTACATCACTTATGAGCTTGTCCCTGCTCCTCCAGCAGTGTCCTGTGTGTCTGGTTCGTCTAACTTGGATAGTTTTCGTGATGGGAGGCCGTATAGTTGGTGTCTTGTGGGGTGTTGCCGCCAGGTCTTGTTTAATATTGCTCGCAACATTTTGTGTAATTGCCGTCTAGCTTCTTCTCCAGCCGTTTTGTTAGCGTCCAAGTGGTGCATCCATACAACAGTATCGACACGACCGCTGCTTGGAAGAAAATGCGATTCATTTTATCGGTCAGGTCTGATTTCCAAATGACCGATAGCTGATCGATAGCTATCCATGTCTTCATTAGCCGCGTGTCGATGTCCTTTTCGGTTGATGAGACACTGCTTCCTCGGTCGGTGAATTCGTCAACCAGTTTCAGAGAGGTTCCGTCTAGTGTGGAAATGTCGCCTGTTTGATTAAAGCACATGTATTCAGTTTTGTGCGCATTCCAAACTATAAAATTCAATTTTAAGCTATTCAGTTAAGTCAAACAGTTTTAATTCAAACAATATAATTTAGTATAGGTTTCGTTTGGTTTCTTTGTTTAATGGCATATCAACCTTTGCAGGTTATTTAATGCCAAAGCCATTCTCCTAGAAGAACAGTACTGGTACTATTTAACCCATAGCTGGGAGGATAAGGGGGTTCATACCTTTCCCAAGGGTATTTGCCCGAAAGTGAACGTAATAGCGCGACTGGAGTACAAACTCGCGTACTACGATTCCGCAGTCCATCGCTTTAACCATTACACCACGGGGACACCCCCTTAATTTAGTATAAGTATAGATTTTATTTACACACAATTAAATGTCAAAACAAATTTATTTCAAACAATTCAGTTTAGCATAAGTATGCAGTTTAAATACCAAAACAGTCCTATTTCAGGCATTTCAGTTTGGCATAAGTACACAGTTTAGTTCTGTTTGACTTATAGATAAGACCCTATCAGATGCCACCACTCTGGGTCAGAGTGGACCTGAGAGACCCGGCAATAAAGGGATACTCTGCATTATCCTAAGCTGAAGCGTTACTGGATCCTCACCATCAGATTGTTTAGTGTCATATCTGGGACACACCTTGTGGGAGTCTTACCCCTCTGTATAGAAGTTGTCGGTCTATTCTACAGCCCCAGCCGATTGGGAAAGTCTACAGAGAACAGAAAAGCAAACGCTTCCAAATTATTAATACAGACTCAAGAACCTATTGAATGTAGAACTATACAATGAATCGCTTTTAAGACTTGTGCGTAACTCATTATTCTAAGAGAGATTTCCCAGTTGCAAAGTAAAAGCGAAGAAATTGTGAGCACGTTCTTTATAGTTTTATACAATGCTGAAAATGACAGACTGCGATATTCACCAACAAGGATGTACATTGAAATTATATGAGATACATAAGTGCGTGTTGCCATTGGTGTACACCCGAATACTACACACGGATCTACAAGTGAATTCATATACAGCAAGACGTATATATACACATGTTAGCTATACCTAAAGCATGATAAAATAATAGACAGACACTTCTTTGCAAGACTGAAACCGATTTTAAAATCAAATGAACATTTCATTATTCTTATAATGAAAATCGAAAAATAAGTTGAGTACTTTTTTTTTTGTAAAATATGTCTTTTTCTTGTTTGATCTTATTTTCGGGCTGTACTTATAGAGCTATCGATATGAATAAGTGATAATGTCTTTTTTTTTTTTTAATTTCTTTTTTTATTTTCTGTATTCTGCACTGCAAAAAAAAAAAACACTAAAAAAAAAAACACTACAAAAAAAAAAAAAAAAAAAAAACACTACAAAAAAAAAAAAAAAAAAAAAAATCTCAAAGCAAAATTTTCCCTTTCCCGTGTTCTTTTGTCCTCTACTTTTCTTGCTGTGTTTCTGCAGATTTTCAATTTCCTTTTTCTTTTTCTTTTTTTTTTTTTTTTTTTTTTTTTTTTTTGCTCAAGGAAGAAATTGGTATATTATTATATTTTGAATATCGGTTGTGCACCTAATAGAAAGATAGGAATGTAATTTTCAATTTTATTTTTATTTTTTTTTTTTATTTCAGTTGAAAAGAAGATCTAAAGCAAAAGGATTGGCGAAATATAAAGCAGAAATTATTATTGAAATAAACAGAAAGATGGCAAAAAGTGGCAAAAATAGATGGAATATGAAACTGAACATAAATAACACCCGAAAAAAATAACTGAATTTGAAGGAAATCAGAAGAAAACAGAATAAAGTTATATAAAACGGAAATAGCTGGGCATGCATTTAGATTTTAATGCAAAAACACTCATTACAGTGCCACAGACATATACAAAGGGCTAAAAATATTCAATGGCATCGATAATTGCCAAATTGCAAGCAATAAGCGTATGTTAACTTTTAGAAAATTGTTTATACATCCAGTATTTTGATTCGAACCCCTGCTTTAATGTATATATAACAACTCCTAATATAAATTATATAATCACAATTGTTAATCTTTCAAAATCCGGCAATTATGTATCAAATTGTTTGGTTTCTTTGTTTAATGGCATATCAACCTTTGTAAGTTATTTAATGCCAAAGCTATTCTCCTAGAAGAACAGTAGTGGTACTATTTAACCCATAGCTGGGAGGATAAGGGGGTTCATACTTTCGGAAGGGTATTTGCCCGAAAGTGAACGTAATAGCGCGACTGGAGTACGAACTCGCGTACTACGATTCCGCAGTGTATCAAATTGTGTGCACTCTTGTATGTCTGTACAATAGAAAAAGTTTGTATCAACTATGATTTTACCATATTCTCATAAGTACGAGGATGATTAAATAAGTTTCCAGACTTTTTTCGTATGGGCACTTTTATTGATAGTACACACATGAAACTCTAGTCCGCTTCGAAGTAATCTCCTCCGGCTGCAATGCACTTGTTCTACCGTTCCAACAATTACTGGAAGGCCCCATGGAAGTCGTCTTGTGTGAGCGTGTCAGTGACCTTCGTCACAGCCTCTTTCATCTCCTCAATTGTCTCATAACAACAGCCTCTGAGCTTATGGAATAACGAAAAGTCACAGGGAGCAAGGTTTGGACTATAGGAAGGGTGAGGAACTGTCTTGATGACCATCTTGGTCAAATAGTCTGTTACAAGGAAGGAGTTGTGGACTGGTGCACTGGACATGGACAGCTACGATAGGTAATCGGCTATATGGAAGTCAAACGTGACCGATAAAATGAAACGCAGTTTCTTCCAAACAGCGGTCGAGTCGATACTTCTGTATGGATACACTACATGGACGCTAACTAAACGTGTGGAGAAAAAGCTTGACGGCAACTACATAAGAATGCTGTGAGTCATGGAGGTAGCACCCCACAAAGTTGAAGCTGTTCGGCCACTTACTACCCGTCACGAAAACTATCAAAGTTAGACAAACCAGACATGCGGAACACTGCTGGAGAAGTAAGGACGAAGTAAATGATGTACTCCTATGGACCCCTTCACACGGACGAGCCAAAGCAGGATGACCAGCTCGAACCCATATACAGAAGCTCTGTGCCGATACGGGATGTAGTCCCTGAAGACCTGCTGGAAGCAATGAACAATAGAGAAGGGTGGCGAGAAAGGGTCAGGGATATCCATGCTAATGGCACGACATGATGATGATGATGATGATATATTTTTTTAAAAGTGGGGAAAAAGCTAAAGAAAGAATATGCTGAAAGGATATAGAAATTTAGAAAAAGATAGATAATATAAAAGGGATACAGAGAAATGAGAAGAGTAAAATATAGAAAGTTTTAGATTGCGACCAAAACAAAAAAAAAAAAAGAGAGAGAAAGTAAGAAAGTTTAAATGCTGTAGTCTATTTAGTTCTCTCTTACGAAAAAACCACAAATATATTTGAATTAGCAGAAGCATATCGAATAAGTGATCAAAACTTGGATATCAAACATGGAACAAACTTTTGCTTCTAATTTTAAAATTCCAGAAACGGATTTAAAAATCAAAATAAACAAATATATCACAATAAAAGATGCATCGCTGGAGCAACAATAGTTATTAAAAACTTCAAGAAATCAAGCTTATACAAGGAAAATGGAAGCAAAGCTTCAGAAAAAGCCGGATGGAAGAAATATTATTATTCAGACTGCTCATAGGTCATACAAGAATTATACATTCTTACTTCTTAAAGAAAAAGAGCACCCAATATGCCATGCATGCCAGACTGCGAACATAATAAATCATGTTCTCTTTGAATACACTGATCTGGTCCCTACAAAGGAAGATTTTACAACGTAAGCTGTATGAAAAAACTATTAAAAAAAACGAAAGTGGATGCTATAATGTCCTTCCTGAAAGCAATGAGCTTATAAGGAAAAATTTAAAGACCTAACCAATATAATACAGGGTGGAACGATAAAATTGTTGCCCTAGAAAAGACGACATGATTCCATTTCCGTTTAATGAAAACCGGTTTTCTTTTTTTGTTGCAGACCATCTACTAGTTGGCCAGTTGTGTACAAATCACAAGAGCGATAGGAGCCTTCTATCATGTCTGAAAGTGACACAATGTTCAACGAGCGAGATCGGAGATGCGCCGCTGTACAACTCATGATCTCTACCGATCCAAGTTATGACAAAAGGACCATTGCCAGCACCCTCAAAATGCAAATCTGGATTGCCACGAATAACAGGGACGTGCACAGGGTGATGAAAACAAAGTTTCCGGCTACGGTTATGGTCTTTGGTGTGGTTTCAAGTGAGGGCCACATCATGCCACTTCATATCTTCGAAGTCGACTTGAAAGTCAACCCCAAAGTGTACCTGGAAGTGCTGAAGAGTGTGGTGATCCCTTGGTGCAATCAGGTGGCCGGTGGCAGACCCTGGGTGCGCCAGCAGGACTCGGCTTCAATACAGCTATAATATATAATTATAGCCGTATTGAAGCCTTTTTTGCATGATAAATTCTACCCTTTCTGAATTTGCTTCTTTGTTCTTTTTGTACCCCACTTTTTCATTTGAGGAATACGACATCGTTAGCGGAGCTCTAATTTGTCTTCCCATTAAAGTTGATGGGTTTTCTAGTCTTCCGACGTTTGATATTGTGCGATAGCTTAAAAACAGCATTGGAAGAAAAAAACTTCTTTTTTTCTTTTTGCGGAGAACATGTTTTCAGTCCCATTTTTACAGTCTGCACCATTCTTGCCGCTAACCCATTCGATTGAGGGTAATATGGCGATGTCTTATACGGTATACACCTTATTTTTTCCAACCATAAATCAACATCTTCATCACAACATTCTGGTGCATTGTCAGATACCAGGATTTTTGGTATGCCGTTTCTGGAAAATACGACCCTTAGAATCTGTTTTATCGTAGAACTTTTCTTTTCTGGCATACGAATTACTTCAGGCCAGTCTGAAAAAGAGTCTACTAGTATTAATAAGAGTCCAACTCCATTAAAGTATGCATGATCCATATGCACATGATTCCATGGCTCCACTTCCCTTGGTCATGAATGTAAAAGTGTCTGCGTAAAATTTCTTAATTCTTTACATTTTTTGCATCTTTTTATATATTCTTCAACATCCCGTGAATATCCTGGCCTTCTAATTTTATTCTTTATTGTGTAGCCGCTACTCCACATTGGATATCATCATGTACACTTGTTATCACCAATTTTCTTTATGTTTCTGAGGGAATTATCAGATCCCCATTACAAATCATTCCAAATTGGAGGTGCCCGAGGTGTAATGGATATCGTCGCAGGAAATGAACACGGCGGCACGAGTTCAAATCCTGGACGAGACTGATAGCATTTCACATAGCACTAATACCCTTGGGAAAGGTACTATTTACCAACCCCACCGCTCGGGCAGGATATGACACAAGGTCAATTTTTAAGCGGAGTTTAACAGGTTTTGAATTCAGAGTTTTCCTTCTCCTCGACTAGTTGCCTCACCAAGGCTGAAGAACCTAGTCTGTCCTACTATTTACCCATAGTTGGAGGGAGAATAAGGGGATTCATACCTTTCCCAAGGGTATTTGCCCGAAAGTGAACGTAATAGCGCGACTGGAATACGAACTCGCGTACTACGATTCCGCAGTTCATCGCTTTAACCATTACACCACGAGGACACCCCTAATACCCTATGTTCTTCAGCCTTGGTGAGGCAACTAGTCTAGGAGAAGGAAAACTCTGAGTTCAAACCTGTTAAACTCCGCTTAAAAAATTGACCTTGCGTCATATCCTGCCCGAGCGGAGGGGTTGGGTAAATAGGATTACTAATCCTTCCATGTTCTATCGTTAACTTATGTCTCATTTCTTTTTAATGTCTTTCCACCTTGAAACAATTTCCCCATACATTTTTCTTATCCTCGATGTTATTCTACGTAGTACTGGATCATGTCTAGTTTCTGCAACCATTCTATTTAAAGACAAAACATCCGTCTCTGCCCAATGTAAAAATGTATCTTCAAATTCTTCTTCTGTTTTATCTTTTGACTGTAAAATGGCAATCTTGATAGGGCATTTACGTGTAGAATTGAATTTCCTTTGACATATTTCATGTCAAAGTCAAATGCCATTAATCTTATTGCTCATCTTGGCATTCACAATGTCGTGACTTTGGGTAATTCTTTTCTTGGACTGAATATAAACTCTGATGGTCTATGATCACTTCTCAAAAGAATTTATCCTAGTTAAAAACTATCGGGCTCGAGAGGTTGTCCACACAATGGCCAAGGCTTCTTTCCTCTATATTTGAAGAATTAAATTTAATATTCGTTTATCATCTTGATGAATACATTATCGGATGTCCTTGTGATAATATTTCAGATGTTGAATATTCACTTATATCTGTGGTTAACGTAATGTCTTTTTTCTGACCAGACAAATTCAAACTTCTTTTTTCTTAAATTTACTAACAGCTCAGTCAAGTCCGTAAATTTTCGTAGAAATTAACCCATCGAAAAAAAAAAAAAAAAAAAAATAAATAAATAAAAAATCCAAGTACTTTTTTATTTGTAGGTGTAGCTATTTCTAGTATTTTTTTTCTATAAAAGCTTGGTCTGTTGATATAACGTCTTTTGAAATGGTATAACCTAAAAATGATATTTTACTCCTATTATTTACGCAGTTTTTTCATTTATTGTCATTCCAGCGTTTCTTAATCTATTCAAGACGATGTCGTTTTTCTTTTTCAATTCATTTTCATTAGTATCTCCAATACATATATCGTCTTAGTAACAAACCATATTTTTATATCGTCTCTTAAAACTTGTTCGATGGCCCTTTGAAATATGGAACGTGTTGTTTTTATTCCATATGGCATCCTTCTCCTTTTCAGTAAGCCTATCGGCGTGCTCATCGTCGTTACTTATTGTCTATTGGTATTTGATGGTATGCCGTTTTCATATCAATTTTTGTAAAAATGCTCATACCCGCCAGTGTATGAATTGCAACTTCAACATTAGGTATAAGATATGAATCCGAGCAAATGTAGTGATTTACGCCGATTTTATAATCTCCACATATACGTATGTCTCTATCTGACTTTCTCAAAACTAAATGGGTGATGCCTACTTGCTAACCCCAGGGGGAACATGTTCAAGAAGGTCCTGTTCTCTGCTCATTTTCAAATGTGATATAATCTGAAAAAAAATCTGAATATGAGCACAGGTAAAAAATCATACATAATATTAAGTTTATACGGCCAGAAAATTCACTCTGAATTGTCCAGCAGGTTATAGGAGTTGGTTCCCTAAGCTTCTAAGGAGACAATCATCTGGAGGTTGCAGGTTCAATCCTCACTACAGGCGAATAACAATACAATAATACTGAACACTTGTACCCGGTTATGGCTAACGGAATCAGAACAGGCGTAGTTCGAAGTTCCGTGAAGGTTCCCGAGTTCGACAAACACCTGAAGAAGGCTGGAAGAAACGTTGTGGAAAATAACAATAAAGATGAAGACAATAGTTGATAAAAATCAACAATCTTCGTCTCAGAAATTTAGACAATTAATCTGAGAATAAGATCCCACTAACGAGTGTTCAGGACATAACATTAAACAATGATGAGGCTCAAGTAATGGAGCTTTGGGAAATGCAGAGTATCCTTTTATTGCCATTACACCCAGGTCTGGAGTGGTAGCACTTGATAGGGTCCTATTTCTTGGTCAAATGGAACATTTAGACTTTTAAACAGAGTGCAAAGAAATGACTTATACTCAGCAGAATTTTCAGAAATAGAACTATTCTTGATTATATAACTGTTTGATCATTTAACTGTGTGTAAACAAATGACTGTCTTTTAATTGAATTGTTAGTTATACGTAGTAATACTTGGAACCATATAACTTTGTTGACAAGCTAAACTGAATATTTTGAAATAGAACTGTTTGATCATTTAACTGTGTGTAAATAAATGATAGACGTTTGATTGAATTGCCAGTTAAACGTAGCAATACTTGGAACCATTTACCTTTGTTGACAAGCTAAACTGAATAGTTTGAAATAGAGCTGTTTCATCATTTAACTGTCTGTAAACAAATGATTGATGTTTAATTGAAGTGTTTATCATATTTACAAACCCCTCCGCTCGAGCAGGATATGACACAAGGTCAATTTTTAAGCGGAGTTTAACAGGTTTGAACTCAGAGTTTCCTTCTCCTAGACTAGTTGCCTCACCAAGGCTGAAGAACCTAGTCTGCCCTACTATTTACCCATAGCTGGAGGGAGAATAATTGGATTCATACCTTTCCCAAGGGTATTAGTGCTATGTGAAATGCAATCAGTCTCGTCCAAGATTTGAACTCGTGTCACCGTGTCCATTTCCTACGACGATAACCATTACACCACGGGCAACTTAATTGAAGTGTTTATGATACATAGCAATTCCAGTAAACATTTAGTTGAGTAATGCTAAAATTGAATTGTTAGAATTAGACCTGTTGGATCATTCAACTGTGTTTAAACAAATGATAGATGTTTAATTGAATTGTTTATGATACATAGCAATACTTGTTACCATTGTGTTGGCTTATGCTAAATTGAAATGTTAGAAATAGAACAGTTGGGTAATTTGGCTTTAAAGAACCAACAATGTTTGCTATGCTATAAAAGCAAACCAAACTTCAACATTACTGTCATGGCGTCATCGAGAAAACCTTTTGTGCATTCACATATAAAATATGAAGCCTAACTATTTAACGCCTTGTCGAGTATCTCTCCGTTGTGTAACTGATATTGTTAAAATGACTGCCAACCTATGAAGTGTATAGAATGGAAGCTAAGCTACTAAAATACCAGGGTCAAAAGCAGCAGTTAAGAAGAAAATAGTTTTTCTTAAAAACCGTCCCGATAAGTTTTCAGCTTAAAAAGTGTTTGAAAATGAAACGAAAAGAAAACGGGAAGGAATGAAAAATACGAGGATCATTAAATAAGTTTCCAAACTTTTTTGTATGGGCACTTTTATTGATAGTACACACATGAAACTCTAGTCCCCTTCGAAGTAATCTCCTCCGGCTGCAAGGCACTTTTTGTACCGTTGCAACAACTTCTAGAAGGCCCCATGGAAGTCCTTTTGTGTGAGCGTGTCGGTGACCTTCGTCACAGCCTCTTTTATTTCCACAGGTGTCTCATAACGACAACCTCTGAGCTTAGGGAATAAGCAAAAGTCACAGGGAGCAAGGTCTGGACTATAGGGAGGGTGAGGAACTGTATTGTTGGCCATCTTGGTCAAATAGTCTGTTACAAGGATGGAGTTGTGGACTGGTGCATTTTCCTGCTGGAAATGCCACTGACCGGATTTAAAGAGTGCTGACCTCTTCCCTAGGAATCTCTTCCTGAACTCCCTTAAGACATATTAACCCTAACCCAAACCGTTTGGCCAATCAACTCTGGTGTATTGACTTCCTTACTCCTCCCACGGTGATTGACACGCTCACACAAGAGGACTTACATGGGGCCTTCCACAAGTTGTTGGAACGGTACAACAAGTGCATTGCAGCCGGAGATTACTTCGAAGGGGACTAGAGTTTCATGTGTGTACTATCAATAAAAGTGCCCATACGAAAAACGCCTGGAAACTTATTCAATGATCCTCATGAAGTCTTTGACTGGATCGAAACACGTAAAATTACTAAGCGTATTTTTTCGCGATGTCTGTTTTTACTTTATTTTAGTACGAGAAATACGGGAGTGAAAAATAGAAAACTTTGTCGGGTATCGTTCCGGCAAAGTTTTAATTTTTGGCATTTTATCTAAGTTTAAACTCAACGTTGCTTCCATGGATGCAAATATCTCAGGCATGAATGTAGTTAAACAAAATCTGCATCTATTTTTTTTTAGATGAAAGTATCGATTGATTATTAACTGATTGATTTTAACGGCATGTCAATTCATCAAGCGTTATTTTATACTTGGCGGTTAGCAAATCGCGTTCATTTAGATTTACATCTCTAAAGAGATTTTTTTTGTTTTGCACACGGTTAAATGAAATACAAAAAGCTTTTAAACAGATCTATTTAACCAATAGATCTAACCCTAACAGGTACTATCACTTAGAATCAGAGTGGGCCTGGGTACTCCACATTTCCCAAATCTTTAGAATTTAAGACTCACGATCGAAAGCAGTTTAGTATCATGTCTTCTTGTGTTAATCCTTACCCTTTCCAAGGGGTACCAACTGCGTACTTTAAGGGTCACTAACCGGGCAACTCGATAGATAAATCTAATTGCTCAAAATATAGTACAACAGCTTCAAGGAGAGGTGATTGTTGATGTTGACACTAGAAACTCCTCAATGTTCTATAAAATTATTACAATTTTCTAGTATAATGCCCGTGGTGTAATAGTTATAGTCGTAGGAAATGGACACGGCGACACGTGTTCAAATCCTGGACGAGACTGATTGCATTTCACATAGCACTAATACCCTAATACACTAATGGATCCAATTATTCTCCCTCCAGCTATGGGTAAATAGTAGGGCAGACTATGTTCTTCTGCCATTGCTAGGCAACTAGTCTAGGAGAAGGAAAACTCTGAATTCAAACCTGTTAAACTTCGGTAAAATTGACCTTGTGTCATATCCTGCACAAGCGGAGGGGTTGGTAAATATGTATATAATAGCATAACAAAAATTATAACCGACCCATTGGAATTCTCCAATGGTCTGGAAGACCAGGGTTCAAGTCATACCAAAGACTTAAAAATAGTACTTGATGTTTCCTTGCTTAACACTCGGCATTATAAGGTACGTATCAAGGGTGAGTGGAACAATTCCGAGAAAGCAGTAATGCCCACTCCTACACTTCGATGTAGTAGCTATCGAAAAGGGAACCTTCGGGTCGCCCTCAACTACGGTAGGCCAACTTACTTGTATATCATAAATCTTATATTAAAATGATCGATGAATATCAATAAAATGGATACATATAGGTACATCATCATAATGCTGTGCCGCTAGCACGGATATCCCTGACCCTCTCTCGCCACTTTTCCCTATTGTTCATCGCCTCTGACAGGTCTTCAGGGCTACATCCCGTATCCTCACATAGCTGCTGTATGTATTTTCGAGCTGGTTGTCCTGCTTTTGCTCGGCCATATGTGGGGGTCCATAGGAGTTCATCACTTATGAGCTCGTCCCTACTTCTCCAGCAGTGTCCTGCATGCTTAGTTCGTCTAACTTGTATAGTTTTCGTGATAGGTGGCAGGTGGCCGTATAGTTGGTGCCTTGTGGGGTGTTGCTGCCAGGACTTGTTCAATATTGCTCGCAGCATTCTTGTGTAATTGCCGTCTATTTTCTTTTCCAGTCGTATAGTTAGCGTCCAAGTAGTGCATCCATACAGCAGTAACACACATGCATAAATCATTCTTTAAACGTACATGCGTTTTTTTCAGTTGTATAATCATCGTTATTAAGTCACGCTGCTTGAACAGATTTCCCTGACTGACTCACTCTATCCATCTCTATCATCCATCGCTCCCGGCAGGTCTTCCAAACTACATCCCGTGTCTACACAGACCTGATGTGAATAAGTTCTTTCTGGTCCACCAACACTGGCACGTCCATGTTTTGGGGTCCACAAAAGAACATCACTTATGAGTTTGTCCTAGCTTCTCCAGCATTGTCCCGTACGTCTTGTTCGTTTTGCTTAGATGGGATGTAAGTGGCAACACAGCGGTTTTTTCATGATTTGTTCAGTATAGCTCTTAGAATTCTTGTGAACATATCTAGCTTTTTCTCTCATCATTTTGTTTGCATGTGGTGCGTCTGTAGAGTAGTATATACACAGTCGCTGCTTGGAAGAAATCTCATTTCATTTTATCGGAAAGTTGATGGTTTGGTTTGGTTTTTTGTTTAATGGCATATCAACCTTTGTAGGTTATTTAATGCCAAATCTATTCTAGAAGAACAGTAGTGGTACTATTTAACCCATAGCTGGGAGGATAAGGGGAATCATACCTTTTCAAAGGGTATTTGTCCGAAAGTGAACGTAAGAAAGCGACTGGAATACGAACTCGCTTACTACGATTCCGGAGTCCATCGCTTTAACCATTGCACCACGAGGACCCCCACCCACGAAAGTTGAATTATATATCTACGAAAGACTTCACGCAAGGATTTAGAACTCCAATTTAAATTGTTAGTTTTAAATAAAAAGATAAAGAAGCGTTTCTATTTGAACCTCAAAATGTACAAAATTAGGTTAGTCTACGTTTAGTTCTAAACCTTAATTTCGGTACATAGACACAAAAACACACCTCATTAATCCAGACGCTGCCAAAAAATAGTCTGGGAGCTCGTTTCCACAATCTTTCTTTTTGCAGCGGTCCCTTAAGCTATTCATACAATTCAATAGCAAGTAGGTTAATAGAATTATCGACTTCCCACCTCGTTTATTTTCGATAGAATAGAAAAAAAATGTCAGTGTTTAGGGAACGTTCCGACAGGACGCTTTGTTTAGTAATTTGATTGGAATGTTGCCAGGATGTAACCAGGTAGCGAATAGAAATTAAGATAAAAGTGAAAATCAAATGAAATTTAAGAATACAAAAAATATAATGAACGCACGCACGCATGCGCACACACACACACACACACACACACATATATATATATATATATATATATTGTGTCAACATAAAAGCTCCAAATGCTATCTTTTACACAATATTATGAAAATCTTAGAAGTGTCTTTGAAGTTTATTCAGCTTTTTGTTTGTGTTTTCGGTCAATGGAAGATCGTCGTTATACAAGTCTCAAAAATTCTTTTTTGGAAAATGTGTTAATCATTTGAATATAAGCGACGTTCATCGTTCAAAATTACTTATCTTTTTTATCTTGGTCGATAGAGAAAAATCCTATTTGATAGGCAATTTCTGACGATTAAAAATAAGTTTATAAGTATGAAAGCTAAAAAAAAAAAAAAAAACAATGAAGAAAGGGGCTAAATACAGAACCTTTCAGACAGAATGGAATTAGATTTACGGGAGAAAAATTTACGCTGTCGCCGACGAGACTGAAAGGAAATGATGAAATCTGGACAAATCTACCTTAGATTTTAGCTTGTTTGAAGGATATAGTAAAAAAAAAGTTGGCGACCGTAGTCGAGGGCGACCCGAAGACTCCTTTTTCAATAGCTACTACACTGTGGTGTAGGGGAGGGCTCTACTCTTTTCGCTGGACTGCTCCAGTTTACCCTTGATCCAAGGCGGCATCAAGTACCTTTGTTGGAATTCGGGTAGCCATCTTGTTTCTGGTTGAACGATACAAGATACCCCTTCTAAGTAACAAGGATGCTTTAAATCGGTTCTGTGTTAATTTGCCATTGTTTATGGCTCAGTGGCGTCTGATTGGATAATCTACTGCTTCCGTTTTAGTCGCCTTTCATTGGCTAATTTACTGATGTCCATAAATATTTGCCGACCATTTATAGACGGCCGACATCTCACAGGAGATTCCCCACTAACAATCCAACAACGTTTTTTTTTTACTCTTTAGTATGACTCAACCTAGTATTGAACCCCGGTTTCCCGGTCCATTGGCGAATACTCTACTCACTTAGCCAAACCAGGGTTCAATCCCAGGTCGAGTCATACCAAAGACTCGAAAAATGGTACTTGATATCTCCTTGCTTAACAGTCAGCATTATAAAGTGTGGATCAAGGGTAAAGTGGAGCAATCCAGGGAAAGTAGTAGCTCTTTCCCCTACGCCTCGGTTTTAGTAGCTAATTAAAAGGGAGCCTTGTTCGCCAACTTTACTTTTCAATGATATAAGGGAACAGATTTTTTGCAGTGCTGGTGGGGGGAATTAATCGTTTGCTTTTATTACGTCGCAATGTCTATTATCCCGCTACAAATGCGACCATTATGAAAACAGAATATGAAATTCTTCTACATGCAGAATATCCATGCCTTTCTCTTGGGTAATAGTGTTATGGGAAATACAAACAGTATAATTCAGGATTTGAACTTGGGTTGCTGAGTCCATTTCCTCTGACGATAATCATTACACCAAGAGCGCCCCCACGGAGTAAGGGACAGAAGAATTTTGCTCATATATCTGTACTTTGAAATCAATTCCAAATTTTTTGGGGTTCAGCAATTTCTGTTCAGTGTAGTCCAGAATATTTTTTTTTCAGATATAATCAATGAATAATCACAATTATTTTGTATGCATGTGTGTGTCACGTGCAAAAACAACCTACCACGTGAGAAAATCCTATAACTTAAAATATGGTTGTTGACTCACCTTTATTCTTCTTTCAGCCTGGCAATTGTGCGGGGGTGTCCTCGTGGTATAATGGTTAAAGCAATGGACTGCGGAATCCTAATAAGCAAGTTCGTACTCCAGTCGCGCTATTAGGTTCACTTTCGAGCAAATACCCTTTGGAAAGGTATGAACCCCCCTTACACTCTCAGCTATTGTTCTTCTAGGAGAATGGCTTGGCATTAAATAACTTACAAAGGTTGATATGCCATTAAACAAAGAAACCAAACCAAACCAAACCAATTGTGCGGTCCAAATGACACTTTAAGTAACTGACTTAAGATTATAATGTTCTTTTACGTTTTCGACCCGCTTTGCCATAGTTACATTGAACGCTTTTAATACTAATATTTTAACGAATTTTATCTTATATATATACACACACACACACACACACACACACACACACACATATATATATATATATATATATATATAAAGTGTTTGGACTATTTATATATATATATATATATATAGCGGTTGGACTAAATAATGGAACTTTCAAACATTTATTTTGATATGGTTTTCTGATTGCAGTCTTCCCCTGAAATCCGGCTTTACACAGCTCCTCGTTTTTGAGGAAACAGTGGTTCTCAAGATGGTCATTAAGCTCTGCTGTAATTTTCGGAACTGTATTCTTATGATCCTTCCTAACAATCCCCATAAGAGTCTGACGGTCCTTATCAGACAATTTTCGCTTTCTTTTAGTCTTTTCTTTCAGTGCAGAGCTTTTTCCATCTTTCTCAAATACTGACATTACTTTCGAGACTATACTCCTTGCTACACTAAATAATTCTGTGGTTTTATAAGGATGTCTAAAAATGGAAATTCTTTTAAGCTGTGTTCCATAGTAAATTTTATTTTGGGGTATAGCTTTTGTAATAGGTCGTGCAATTCGTTGATGTCCCCACCCATGGGTATTTCCAGAATATGAAGCAATCATCCAAATATCTTTTTTATGATTTGGTAAAGTCTTCTTTTATGTCATTACCGTATTTTTTACCTATTATTTCAACTATGTTTTCTCCTAAATACGCTAGGGTTAGGGTAGCGTATGTTGGCGCCATTTTAGTTCCCATAGCTGTTCCTAGTGTCTGGATATAGTTAATGTTATTGAATTAGAAGGAGTTATTGTTGAGGATTATCTCTTTCTCCTCTATGATAAAATTTTTATTAAATTTTGGGTTAAATGTATCTGGGTGTTTATCAATCCAAAATGAGATAACTTGTTTTCCTAATTCATGGGGGATATTACTATATAGGTTTGTGACGTCAAATGTGGCTATGAGTGTGTTGGGATCAATTTTTTCTGGTATGGAGTTTAAAAAATATATGTCGTCCTTAATATAACTTTTTATTTTATTCAGGAAAGGTTGTAGTAAGATGTCTATTAGTTTTCTAAGTCTGCTGGTCGGGCATGACGGGCCTGCTACAATGGGTTTGATTTTTGTGATTCTATGGCGTTTTTTATTTGTTTGGACTTGTGAATTTTTGGTAGTCCGTAGAAGTTACTGGTTATGGAAATATGGTTTGCTAAGAAGTCTTTTTTTTTATTAGTGATTTGTTTTGTATTTTGCAAAATTTTGTGATTTTTTATATTATATTATTGTCTACGTTTGTATCAATTAGGTTATAGTAGGTTTTATCTTCCAATATTTCTTGGATTTTTGTTTTACATTACGTTTTATCAAAGACGACTATGGCACTTCCTTTGTCTGCTTCTTTTATAATTATTTTTGTCATTTTCCAGTAAATTTTTTAAGGCTCGTTTTTGTTTTTGTGAAAGGTTATTTTTTGTTGTTTTTTCTTTTAGGTTGATATTCGATAATTTTTCGAAGAATGTGTTTAGTTCACTATTGTTGTTTTTGTCTGGGAAGAATTTAATCTTATTTTTTCACAAGGGAATTGTCGGTATCATTTTTTATTTTTGAATATTTCTATTAGTTTAAATTTCCTTTCAAATTCTTTGAGGTATTTTTTAAGTTCTCCAATGTTGCTTCTTGGAGTGGGGCGAAATTTAAGACCTAGTTTGAGTAGATTTATTTGGTCTTTATTTAACTTGTGTGAAGATAAGTTTATAATTTTCGGTTTAATGTTACTTTCGTTTTTATATCAGTTTTTCCTCTCACTGGTTTTTTCTTAAAAATGGTTTTTGTTTGTATTTCATGAGAATAGTAATTTTTGTTTGTATTTCTTAAAGAGTAGTAATTTTGGTTTGTATTTTCTAAATAGAGATTTTTGTGTTTTTCGGGTGTTTTTTTATTATATACGAATGGGTTTGTTTTGTTTTATCTGGAGTCGTATGTGTAGTAGTTGAGCGATTTTTGTTGCGTGTATGTGTCGTAGTTCGACCTATTCTGTTGTAGGTAGTAGTTGTATGCGTGGTAGTCTGGCCAATTCTGTTGTCTTTTTGGATTCTTTTTTGGGTGATTTTTTTCCGGGGGTTTTCTTGTTCTTGAATGTTTTTGCCAATTTGTATGTATCTGGTATTTCGGTGTGTTAATTTTTGTTTTATATACTGTTGTTTGTGTGTGGGGATTATATTTTCTGTTGGTATATTGTGTTTTTGGTTTGTTGTTTATTTGTTTATGTCTTTCATTTTCTTTTCGTTCGTGTTTTTTCTTTTTCTTTTTCGTTTCCATTTTCTTTCTGGAGTTGGTTTTTTAGCCATGTGATTTTTTTGTTCAAGATTTTTCTTCCTGCTTTTTGCTGTTCTTTTCGCATAGTTCTTTTAGGAATGGTTGTGTTTCTATGGGACAGTGGTCACTAATTTCTGTAATTAGTTCTTGGTTGATTTCTTGGTAGTTGGTTTTATAGTGGGTAGTTTTGTCTTTTAGTATTTGTTTGTGCTTTTAGTTTCATGAGATTAAGGTTGGCTTTAATTTTTTTTTCTGTTCTTCTGTGTCCTCTAGGGTTATTTTTTTCTTGGAATTTTCTAGGGATGAATATTTCATCCTTTTTCATGAACTTCATGTAGATTTTTGCTGTTTCCTCACTTTTTATAGCATCAAAGAAGGCTATTGTTCTTTGGTCTGAAGCAGAAAGAATTTCGTATTTTTGTTTGGCGCGTAATTTAATTCGACCGTTAGGGTCGACGCATATTTTCACCCAATCAGGATGACTTATCCTATTCATCCCGGATCATCTTTCCGGGCAGCACAAATTGGGGAAGCTGCCAAACACCTTTTCTTCCACAGAACTTCTTCGTTCAGGACAGAGGTGATGACTGTCCGATCTCTTCAATAGCAGCAGTACCCCCACCATAAAGAAAGCCATCTAATTTATGGACCCCTTGCGTCTATTCTCTTAGACCAAGGGTTCCCAGTTGAATATGAATTAAATGAATTCAATACGCCACACACAGGAACAACTTTAAGTCTCCTCCAGCTTTGGCTATGTCAACTGCGATGAAAATACCGCCCCGACAGCCAGCCACTTCATTCCTGGGCAACATTTTCTGTAGACATTCACGCTTCTCCCGAAACAACCAGAACCACAGACTCATGGGTGACTACAACTTTCTTGTCCTCAATCAGCAAACACGACTTTTGATACACTTATGGCGACATATCTCACTCACACATTCAACAATGCCTTAACCTAACGAAGCACATATTCGCTCAGGCATTTAGCTGTTAAAATTCCTTCTCAACTCTATAACAACTTCCTTCCTTCCTTCCTTCCTTCCTTCCTACGAGACTTGCAGCATAAATGTAAACCCTTTATTCCACGCTGCCATTAAAAACTTCATATAAAAACCTTACGGCATCTTCGTTCTTCTCCACCACCTTTATTTTCCATCAACATTTAGCGAGGGGATAACAACCAACGTAACACCAACATAACCAACGTAACACCAACATAACCTAATAATATCTCATCGCTAAAGGTCTAACAGGTTTCCCCACATTTTCAATTTTTTGGTTTTTGTTCTGTATGCTTTCTCCTTGGTTTGGGTTTCTCCTATATTACGTAGGTAGTTGTAATTTATTTTCTAGGTATTCCATTATGGATTTTGTGCTGTTTTCTTCGTGTTTCTTTAGTAGTAGCGTCTGTTGGTTTGTGAAGAGGTTCATCGTTGAACGAATTTCTTTTACTTCTTCCTCCAGACGTTTT
>CAUZXS010004905.1:35000-42500 GCA_963585895.1 Sepioteuthis lessoniana
ATGGGTCAAAAAGAACTGTTTGACATTTAAACTCTATGAAAACAAATGACTTTTGCTTAATTGAATCGTTATAAATAGAATTGTGTGAGCATTTAGTTTGGTTTGGTTGTTTGGATTTTGTGGCATATCAACCATTGTAGGTTATTTAACGCCAAATCCATCTGTGTGCAAATAGTCAGTTCTATTTAAAAAAAAATCACTTTTGCATAAGTACACAGTTTCATTGTCAAAAACATTTCTATTTCAAGCTATTCAGTTTAGTGTAGGTACAGATTTTGTTTACACACAGTTACATGGTGCTTTTTTGTACAGGCATTTAAAATAGTCGTAGACTCTTGAAAATTCAATATGTTATTGCTATTCATATTATCAGATGAATGACCAATTTTTAAGATGTCAGCTTCAAATGAACAGCTAAAACAGGAATTGGAATACACCCTACTAATGCCTGATTGTCACAGCTGATAAATTTCAAAAATGCAATATGGACGTGAGGACACTTCAGAAGAACGATATGCAATAAAATTCTGTTCTAAACTTGGAAAAAATGCAACAGACACGTATGGAATTCTTCAGACTGCTTTTCAGCCATCTTGCATGAATCAAGCATGAGTTTTTGAGTGACATAAGAGATTCAAGGAAGGCAGGGAGTCTGTGAGGGATTATCAGAGGTGCAGGAGGAGTGAGGAAGTTGATTGGCCAAACTGTTATGGTTAGGGTTACTATGTTGAATTTTTAAGGGAGTTCAGGAAGAGATTCCGTCGGAAGAGACCAGCACACTTCAAATCGGGTCAGTGGCGTTTCCAGCAGGACAATGCACCAGTCCACAAGTCCATCCTTGTCACAGACTATTTGACCAAGATAGGAATCAAGACAGTTCCTCACCCTCCCTATAGTCGAGACCTTGCTCCCTGTGACTTTTTGTTATTCCCTAAGCTCAAAGGCTGTCGTTATGAGACAATTGAGGAGATGAAAGAGGCTGTGGCGAAGGTCATTGACATGCTCATTGAAGAAAACTCCCATGGTGCCTTCCAGAAGTTGTTGGAACGGTACAACAAGTGCATTGTAGCCGGTGGAGATTAGTTCGAAGGGGACTAGAGTTTCATGTGTGTACTATCAATAAAAGTGTCCATAAGAAAAAAGTCTGGAAACTTATTTAATGGTCCTCGTATATCTAATATATATGTATGAACCGGATTTGGAATTAAATAACCCATAATAGTTGATATACCATAAAATCAAACCAAACCAAACCAAACCAATCAATTGTCTAAAAATATCGTGGAAGAGCGAACGAGCCAGCGAGAGAGAGAGAGAGAGAGAGAGAGAGAGAGGCAAGAGAGAGGGATTGAGGGAAACTAAGGGAAATAACCTTTATTAGTCATCTCATTCTCTTTGAAGGAAAGGAGAAAATATCTGCATCCGCAACGATAAAAAGTTGTTTGTCTGTACAGTGAAAATGGAAACTGAAGAATCTTTTCTATTTTATTTGCTAGTTCCAACGCCCAATATCCGGTTTGTTCACCCCCACAGGTTGATGTCAAATGTACTTTTGTCAAATATCAAGAAGAATGGAGATTTAAATAAAGTAGTGAATGGGAAAAGAAGGACGACTTAAAAGTGAATTGAATACTGAAGCCAAGAAGGAGAACGGAATACTGAAAATGAGAAAAAAACAAAAGAAAAGAAAAAAAGAGATTTAGAAGAATAAAAGATTTGATCCGATAAAAGAAAGAGAAAAATAAGTAAAAATAAAGTGAAAGACAAAAGAAAAAGAAAAAGAAGGAGCTGCAGATAACATAACAATTATATAAGAGAAGAAAATTAAAACAAAAAGAAAACAATGAATGGGCAGTAAAAGAAGCAGAAACAACTAAGGCGAAGAGAAAAATATATAAAAAAAGAGAAAAAAAAAAAAAAATTAAAGAATAAAAAATAGAATTCAAAAAAAAAAAAAAAAATTAAAAAAAAACCAAAAAAACTAATAAACATGAAGAATGACGGATCTTGAAAATATAGAAAATGGAATAGAGATGGAAAAAAAAAAAGAGAAGGAGGGGAAAAAACATTTTATAATGAAGAAAAGAAAAAAGAGGTAAAAGAGAAAGAAAGGGTCAAGGACAGTTTAGATAAAGAGGGGAAAATTGAATGGAAATAGAGAAAGAAAGAGAAAATTTATATTAAGTGGAATAAGAAAAAAAAAAAAACAAGAAAAAGAAAAAAAAGAAAATTAGAAATAAAAGATATTTGAAAAAAATTATATCAGTTCGGAAACATGGCGGACGAAGAAATGGGAGATATAAAACTTACAATTTCATAATATTTTATGTGGGAAACAGGAATAAAGAAAAGTCAGAGAAAAAAAAAGGGAAGAAAATGGGTGAGATCTAAAATGAAAGAATGAAAGTTAAAATAGAGAAAATGAAAAACAAGGAGAATGAGAAAGTGAAAAAAGTTAAATTCTAAAAAAAAAAAGGATTCTTTGTGAGATGCTTGAAGGAAATAGCCAATTTATTAGGGATTTTGCATTTTACTAAGCATAAATATTATCATCCGAGATTTTTAATTTATTAGAAATAAACATTCAATTTCACCTTCATTTCATTGCAAAAATTAGATGTTAATAGCAATAAAAAAAATTACGAAAAACAATAAAACGACTCGTTAGTCGTTTGAATTCGAATCTCTTAGAAATATATACGTGGTGTATTCAATAAGTTTCCAGACTTTTTTGTACAGACATTTAAAATTGTCGTAGACTCTTGAAAATTCACTATGTTATTGCTATACATCTTATGACTGACCAATTTTTAGGATTTCAGCTTCAAATCAACAGCTACAGCAGCAATTGGAATACACCCTACTAAAGCCTGATTGTCACTGCTGGTGAATTTCAAAAATGCAATCTGGACTTCAGGACACTTTAGAAGAACGATATGCAATAAAATTCTGTTTTAAACTTGGAAAAAATGCCATGCGAGGAAAGCTAGATCTACTGCTATGACCCAGAGACCAAGAGACAGAGTTCCTAGTGGAAGCATGCTGGCGCTCCCAGACCCAAGAAGGCCAAACAGAGCAAATCAACCTACAAACTTTTGATGATCACTTTTTTGACTGCACTGGCATGATCTACATGCACTGGGTTCCCACTGAACTGACAGTCAACAAGGAATACCATGTTGAGGTTTTAAAGGAGTTCAGGAAGAGATTCCTAGGGAAGAGGTCAGCACTCTTCAAATCGGGTCAGTGGCATTTCCACCAGGACAATGCACCAGTCCACAACTTCATCCTTGTCACAGACTAATTGAGCATGATGGGCCTCAGGACAGTTCGTACCCTCCCTACAGTCCATACCTTGCTCCCTGTGACTTTTGGTTATTCCCTAAGTTCAGACGCTGTCGTTAGGAGACAATTGAGGAGATGAAAGAGGCTGTGACAAAGGTCACTGACACGCTCACCCAAGAAAACTTCCATGGGGTCTTGTCGAAGTAGTTGGATCGTTACAACAAGTGCATTGCAGCCGGAGGAGATTAGCTCGAAGGGGACTAGAGTTTTATGTGTGTACTATCAATAAAAGTGCCCATACGAAAAAAGTCTGGAAACTTATATAATGATCCTCGTATATTATCAAAATCATAAAAAAAAAATTTCCAACAAAAGAATAAGACTGACTTCGACATGGCAAATTAAGAACAACTTTAGTGATTTCAGAGTGGTAAAGTGGACCGAGACAATAAGGCATCAAGGGCTGCTCCCATCATTTTCTTTAGCAGCAACTTGGAAACTTCAGTGCGCACTCGGATGCCGGCCTATATTTTGCACATTGATCTTTGACAGAGCCGTCATGTTCCAGCTGTTTAAACAGAAAGACAGTGATGCGTGGATGTAAGCAGCTCACGTGGTCTGACAACCGGAATGCATGAACGTTGGGAAATTATATATACGCAAGTACCCTCGTGAAACGATCAGTCACAAAGACACAGAGTCACGGCCAGCGGGTGGCCAGGGGTGGGACTGCAGCAGTGGCCCACAGCATACTCTGGCCGAGGAGGAGAAATACTAAGTGGTTGGTTGGTTGTTTGGGTTTTATGGCATATCAATCTTTGTAGGTTATTGAACGCCAAATCCATTTTCATACAAATAATGGGTTCTATTTCAATGAGTACACAGTTTAATTGTCAAAAACATTTCTATTTCAAGCGATTCATTTTATTCAAACAGTTCTAATTCAGCTAAATCAGTTTAGTATACGTACAGATTTTGTTTATACACAGTTAAATATCAAAACAGTTCTATATTAAACTAATCAGTTTAGTGTAAGTAGAGTTTCAGTGCCAAAAACAGTTCCATTTCAAACAATTCCGTTTATCATAAGTATGCAGTTAGTTCTATTTAACCCATAGATAGGGCCCTATCATGTACTACCAGAGTGGACCTGGGAGCAATGGCAATAAAAGGGTACTCCACATTCCCTAAAGCTCCTGCATTACTGGAACATCACCATCAGATTGTTTCGTGTCATATCCAGGTCAGTCGT
Source organism: Sepioteuthis lessoniana (assembly GCA_963585895.1). Classification (NCBI taxonomy): domain Eukaryota; kingdom Metazoa; phylum Mollusca; class Cephalopoda; order Myopsida; family Loliginidae; genus Sepioteuthis; species Sepioteuthis lessoniana. The sequence goes on from CAUZXS010004905.1 coordinate 39,538, forward strand.
TGGAGTGGGGGGGTCTTACCCCTTTGCAGAGGTGCAGTCGGTGTATTCTACGACCCCAGCCGACTGGGCATAAATGCTTAGCGGGGCCCTTAACATGGCACAATATGGCTAAGAAGCAAGGGTAAATATTGCAGTCCTCCGTCTTTCTTCGTATCCTTGTCTCTCTCTCTCTCTCTCTCTCTCTCTCTCTCTCTCTTACTTACGCCAGTTTCGACTGCTACCAGAGAAATAGAGTGAGAGTTATATTTTAATAACCAAATGATTGTCATTCATCCATTTAAAAAAAAGCGTGCGGAAAGATGTTTGTCACTTTTGCCTTTAACCGTTAATAAGTTCTAAAGTGGCCAGGAGCTATATAACAAATTCAACTAAAAGTCTATGAAAACAGAAAATTTAGCTTAACAAAAAATTCCAAGAATTCGACAAAAATTTAACGGAACAAAAAATCAACTAAAATTAAACGAAAGCTGAAAATTCAACCAAAAATTCAACGAAACCACAAAAACTACTAAAATTCAAATAACTTTGTTTACCGGACATTCTCTAACAGATAAAATCCAGCAAATCACAACAAATTTGCTACACTTTATCGTTTCCATCTTTTCTTTTCTGTTGTTTCTCTTATATAAAATTTGTTTTCTAAAATTAAAATTGCAGAGCATCCTATTTGGAATTACCCACTAAAGCCTCACCTAAATATATTTTCTCAATAAAATATACAATATGAATTTATCGATTCTTCCAACTTCAAACAATTCTTATAAATTTTGCCTTAAAAATGTCAGATTTATCGAAAACGTTAACGTGAATTTAATTGAAAAATGGTCAGTGAGATATTCGCGTAATATAGCGTAATATAGATTTATCGTTGTGCTTATCAGAGACTAAAACTGCCTCGGTAAAAATATCCACCGAATAAATGATATTTAAAAGAAGTTGTAAGGAAAAGTATATAATTTTTTCCAAAGATGAGTGAGAGGTCAATTGTGTCACATGAGAGACACAGAAAAGCTCTGCTCAGTCCCTATCTGTCAAAAGTCCACTTAATCTTTGCGTGCAAGATCAAATTTCTATCAGACCAGCAACTCTCATAAAGAATTATAACTCCTAACAGCGGTAACTATTTACATATCTCAAGATTATTTTATAGAGATTCGTAGACACCTATTGTGACCCTTTCATTCTCTCTGTATATACATATATATATATATATATATAAATATATACAGAGTAAAAGAGAGAGTGGGAGAAAGAGAAGGTGAGAGTGAGGTGGAGAGGGAGATGAGTGGGTGTTTGTACGCATATTTGCGTTTTTCCTTACAAATTCTTACGTATGAATATTCATCCAGATATACGTAAACGTGGGTGGCTATAAGTATGTAAGATGTATTATCTTACATATGCAAATGAATACATACATACGTGCACACGAACACACATACAGATATACAATTCCAAAACACGTGTATATATATATAAGGTTGCGTACGTCATTGACCAGGCGAGACTGTTGCCAAGCACCGTTGATTCAGTGTCTACGTTATCCTTATATATATATATATATATATATATATATATATATATATATATATATATATATATATATACGTTGCACGTACGCATTCGTTTTGTGTGTATGTTTGATCATGAGACTTAATTGTTTCCCCTGATTCATCGAATACTTTAATTAGGGAATAACATACACACCCAGATACAAGTATATGTACCTGTGTGTGTGTGTGCGTGTGTGTGTGTCTGTGTGTGTGTGTGTGTGAAAATATAAGATAAATCTTTGACCTTTTGTGTGCAAAATTATTCCAACACTAGTATTTTGGAGTTTTCCTTTTTTTCCTTTTTTTTTTTTGAGGAAATATTTTATTTTCTCTATTGATCATATAAGAAGAGAACAAACAAACATAAGAAATTATTCCTATTTGTCGTACGTCCCACCAACCGGGCAAGTTTGGCACAAGGCCTTTTTAAGGTGGGTCCGGGCGCAGGGCCGGAACTCAGACACGCCCGACGGCTCCAAAAATGCCTCAAGCCTCGTCGGCATTTCCCTAAAAAGAGGCGCCTTAGGCCCCAGGGGATAAACCTAACCCCTTCGATGAGGGTTAGAACCTGGGGGCATCCTTCTAAGGCTCGAAGAGGGTCAGCCGCGTAATGTTTTTACTGGGCTTTGCTGGAACCCGCGTCAGGCAGCCTCGATCGACTGAAACGCCACCGCCAAAGGCAGTTGGAAGATTGCAAGAAGGTACTATTTACCCAACCCCTCCGCTCGGGCAGGATATGACACAAGGTCGATTTTTAAGCGGAGTTTAACAGGTTTGAATTCAGAGTTTTCCTTCTCCTAGACTAGTTGCCTAACCAAGGCTGAAGAACCTAGTCCGTCCTACTATTTACCCATAGCTGGAGGGAGAATAAGGGGGTTCATACCTTTCCCAAGCGTATTTGCCCGAAAGTGAACATAATAGCGCGACTGGAGTACGAACTCGCATACTACGATTCCTGGAAGATTGCAAGAAGGTATTCGAGAGGATATTCATTTTATTTTTTTTAAAGCTGTTATGAAAATATTATGTCTAAAATTAATGATATAATATTCAGAGTCTTTAATACGCTTTGAATTTATCGTAAATTTTTTAAATTCCTACATTGGGAGGTTTGACAATTTCTCTCTTGCAAAGGGTTGCTTTATTTTCTCCCATTTACGTCACGAGCCCCTTCTCTCTCTCTCTCTCTCTCTCTCTCTCTCTCTCTCTCTCTCTCTCTCTCTCTCTCTCTCTTTAAAAGAAAATCGTTCATACGAGGATCATTAAATAAGTTTCCAGACTTTTTTCGCATGGACGCTTTTATTGATAGTACACACATGAAACTCTAGTCCCCTATGAAATAATCCCTTCCAGCTGCAATGTACTTGTTATACCGTTCCAACAGCTTCTGGAAAGCACCATGGATGTCCT